>BQNB010106711.1:0-20599 GCA_026074375.1 Tanacetum coccineum | reverse complement strand
AATCCATATATGATATATCCCCCAACGCAGTGGGGAAGGTTATGAAGATTTAGATACTCGAGTCCTCCTCGAGTTACAAAATCATTCATTATTAAAACACACAGTTAAAAGCTTCTAAACAAGCCAATGTAGAAAAGCCTTTGAAGCCGTCACCGTTGTACTCTATCATAACCAGATATGTTGAGTGATCTAACTTGGCGACAATTTTGGTTGAGAGACCAAATACCATTATCAGTTATGTTTCTGCACCCAGCAAAATTAACTTCTTTTAACAATTTACACAATTTTGTAAGATTTCTAATCCAGAATCTGTGAACGAGCAATTATGAGAAAGGCTGATAAAGGACAACGACCGACAACCAGAAGCAACAGAAGAAAGTTCTATGTCAGTGAGATGATAACATTTATCTAGATAAAGAAAGTGCAATTTAGAACCATACTCTAGCAATAGAGCTAAACATGAATCTGAGACATGGATGCTACGGCCCAAACACAATGACTGTAATTGCGTAAACCGTTTAAGAAGTGTTTTAGTGTTAATAGCATCAGGAAAGATTGAATGATCAGATGAGCACCGTTTGCATCCAAGTTTCAAGCATTTACGACTTGTATTTTGAATATCAAGGAAACTATGACATGTTAGGCGAAAAGATAGTTGATCGAGTTTTGAGCATAGTTTCTTGAAAATTAAATACAAAGCATCATCAGGAAGAAGGCGTGCGGTAGCAGTACCAGACCGCTTATTGTTATAACCTGAATCCATTTATATATAACTAGCTAGTTGGCTCTAAACCTTAAGTCTCTATGGAGAGTATTTTTATTTGCAACAATTACTAGATAAACGGAATCAAATCAAAAGATCTAAAGCTTGAACATGAAGTAATCTGAAAAGACTTATGGATATTGTATAAAAGAGAGCAAAACGGAATCAATTTTTTTTATTTAAATCAAATAATTTAGACTAAATTTTGAAGATGGTCCTTGTGTATATACGAATTTATGGTTTTACTCGTACAAATTGTTTTTATCTTAAAGGGATTACACGAATAATTTAACACTTATGTATGATAGAAATTGTAAATTTGATCAAAACTTTATCATTGAAAAACCAAAATTAGGTGTCATGGTTTTATTCATTCTAGATATTTTTTGAGGTGTAAAATCATTCTTGACGGAACTCAAATAATTAGTTCATAAACTCAAATGGTATCACAATGTCTGCCATGATGTAAATAAATGGTGCGTTTCTCAAATAAAAGAAGCAATTAGTGTCATCCCACATCGGCCAAAAATGAAAATGAAATGGTGTTTAAAAAGGGGGTGGACAAAGCAACCATCACGACCTTACTTGAACATGATTTTTTCTATAGGCTCGTACCTTTGTATTCTTGATTCCTCAAGAGACAGTAACCCATGTCTGGTTGATGCATCGAGACCATGTAGCCAGAGCGTAATTAACCGAGCCTTATGGTCTTGGCCATGGTTCAGTAGAGGATCGTTGTCAGCCCATCTAATGGGTCTTTGCATGGCTACATGGTTGTTTGACAGACAACAAACCTTTTTTTGTTTGCTTCTTGAACTGAATCTGATCTATGTTACGTTTAATGTGTTTGTTTGTGGAGTTGCACAAAATATGTGTAATCTCGTCTCACTAGCATGCTCGTTGAAATATACAAGTAATAGGAAGTAGTTGTATCATGAAATTATTGGTAGAGTATTTATAGAAAATTCAATGGTAATGTTTTCTGGTAATATATGTTAGTTTGTTGGAAGTAGTTGTATCATGAAATTATTGGTAGAGTATTTATAGAAAATTCAATGGTAATGTTTTCTGGTAATATATGTTAGTTTGTTGTTGTTTACTAAACGCGTCGCCACTAAAATGCAAGTCCAACTACTTTAGGTAGTGCAACTTGAGTTGCACATGCCATTAATTTCTTACACAGTGTATACCTGCACTTGATTTATATTCCTATTTATAAAGAAGTTAAGTAAAAATTACTTGCATTTTACAATATTCAAGTCAGTTAGATGCAACTTTAGTATTGGAAAAGCTTTCTAGTTTACAATTGTTCTTTTCCGGGTAAAACTACGGTTAACTTGTCAACAAAGATGTTTAAATGGCGAAGGGAGGGCAATGGATGACAACTTTCTTGACACCTGAGGGCTAGCCTATTGGTAAACATGAGGTTTCACCCTTGGGTGCAGCCATTGGTTAAAAAAAGATGCAACTCCTTGACTAGTTACAAAAGGGTGGCTTGTATGTGCTATTCTGAAACAAATAAAACCCCGCCCCAATGTCTACTCATGTGATCCCAATATTATTAGTTACCTTAATTATGTGCGCTCTTTGGCTGGTGAAGTAACTGATTGTTGATCAACTTATCATTGTTTATGTTACAAACAGCCAGAAACCATAAAATAATCAATATTTTCATACTATAAATAGGAGGGGTGCGCCAGGCCAAGGAAATAGTGCAACACCAAGGCGACACGTGAAGAACCCTAGCAGCAAGCTATTGTGGTGGGTTCTTCCCCCATAAAAAATAAGATTAATATTTAGTGAGCCAATGGCTCACATATCAGATTTTAAACTGATAAGAACAGATACTACACTTGATCTTAGCCAAAAGGCCGAGAAAGGTAGGCTTTGTAAAATACCAGGCCTTTACTTTTATACTCAACTTTGCCTTGTCTGTTTACCTTAGTAAGTCGATGTAGGATGGTTTCAGAAAATTATTTTGCTTGCACTTTCTGCATTCTTTGGACACTAGATTTTTAAAAATAAACTAATTTGCGTCTTGTAATAATGATACGATACAGTAATGTTGCTAACTGTCATGTCTAATTAAACCATGAAGTAGGAGAGGAGTTTCATTGCTTTATCCGAGAGACTCTACAATAAAGTCTGAAACAGAAACAATCTATCACAGACGCACCAAGGTATGTAAATCAACTCATGTCCCTTTTGGTAGGCAAAATAATCATTCATTTGTAGACGGGTAAAAGGATATGGCGAATTACAAAGATAATTCTCCTCAACTGTAGATCAAACAGATGATCTCATTTAATTATCGAGGCCTTGAGGAAGTCGTAAGTACCACGTAGACTCTGTATGATCAGAAAAACTCAAGTAGGAAGAATGTGGATAGATTTCAGAAGTTGATGATTCTATCAGTACTTAATTTATCAGTATTTTTTTTGTACCATATAGCATAACACACTTTAGCATGAGTGGTATGATGTTAAGTTTCCAGTGAAAGAATGACAGATACAAATATAATTACAATCAGGGTTTTATTGGGGGTTTTATGGCAACATGGTTAGTGTGTATAAGGCAAGTATGAAGTATGTTATGCATAAGAATCTGAAGCATATATCTATGGCCTCATATGAAAAGGACATATAATATCATTTTATTACTAGAGAAAAATCATAGCTATGATGAGCAAATGTCGTGTAAATGTGCTTATCAAGGGTTTGTTAATGAGGAGTGACAATTATAAATATAGTTTTTTTCATTAATAGTTTACATAAAGTTGGCTAGTAGAATTGAAGTTATTATTTTATATACTTAGTTAACAACTATTATCATGTTCCAAATGCATAGGGTTTTGTTAAGTGTTGTCATGTTAATTAATATATATATACCAAGCATGACTCGTCCCTTCTTCACCATTGCTATGTGGAACTTAGATGTGCCTATAAATAAGACACACTATCACATGACAATTATGCAAAAACACAATTACTACTTACGTACTCTTCAAACAAACAAAGAGTTATAGTTTATAAGACATAACTGCCAATTTTCGAGCTAGGATGGAATCACTCCAAGTCCAAGACGAGAGCATCCTAATTGAGAAAGTGTGCCAGATTTATGAGAAAATTTCCAAGCTTGAAACCCTCAAGCCCTCTAAAGATGTCGACAACCTCTTCACTCAACTCGTCCACGCATGCATTCCACACTCTTCTATAAATATAGCCACTCTACCCGCCAATATACAAGAAATAAGGTCTAAGCTCATTACGCTTTGTGGTGAGGCCGAGGGCCTTCTTGAAGCTCACTTCTCCACAATTTTAGGATCTTTCAAAAATCCTCTTCATCATCTTAATATTTTTCCTTACTATTCCAATTATCTCAAGCTTGGTCGTCTCGAGTATGACATCCTTAATCAACACTATTCCACCACAGCAGAAACCCCTAAGCGTGTCGCATTTGTGGGGTCTGGCCCATTACCTTTCACCTCAATAGTCTTGGCTTCTTACCATCTCAAGGATACAACTTTTCACAACTATGACATTGACTCTATGGCAAATTCAATGGCTTCTCGTCTGGTTTCAGCCGATCATGACTTGTCCCAAAGAATGGTGTTCCACACTGGCGATATAATGGATGTGACTGATGAGTTGAAGGATTATGATGTGATTTTCTTGGCAGCACTTGTGGGGATGAATATTGACGATAAAAATAAAGTTATTCAGCATCTGGCTAAGTACATGGCACCTGGTGCGATCCTCATGCTAAGGATGATGTCATTGATGGGTTTAATGTTCTCTCGATTTTCCATCCAGACGATGATGTCATTAACTCTGTTGTGATATCACGTAAGTTTGTGGAACCGGTTAACATTGATAATAACTATCATGATTTGGATATTGGCTTTCTCATGGCATCAAGTTGCAAGTACTGTGATATCCAACCATTCAACCATCCACTTGGTCATATGAAAATGGTTGATGAGTCTCTATGATCATTCTGTCTTGAATCGTAATGCCAATGTCACAAACTCATAGCTATATGTGTGGCTAATTGTGTGTGACAAAATGTTTGTCGCAGTTTTCTGTTGTGTTTCCAAATTTTAAGAAATAAATAATCATTTGTGATGTTAAAAAGGAAGTCATTATATTTATGCTATTTCCGTAATGATTTGGCGTGTGTCTCTCTATTAAGTCAAATCCAGAAGTTGTGAAAGGGAAGTGAAATTACAACCATTTACAATGGGTTGTTTAAAATATAAAATGGATAATTTTTAATCATTATCTAGTTAGCTTTATAAATCACTCGTGACAGGTAGCGGTAAAAACTTGACTGATACTATACCAACCATGAAAGATGCTAGGTCGTGGGCGAAGAATAAAATTTCTTTATACAGGCATTTAACCCGAATAACTTTTAACATTAAAACATAAGCTCATGAGTTAAATCAGTTACTACTGGTTTCTATTGAAAGTAAGAATTCTTATCTCTATGTTTCCATTTAGGGATAAGTTAAATCAGTTACTACTGTTTGATTAAAGTACTTGAGAGATGAAGTTGATGTTTAAAATGATGCATGTGAGAATGATGATGATGATGTTAAATCACTTTGATGATGACATGTGACTATGTGAGATAGGGATGATGTCGGGAACGGCAACAACGATAACGATATTGATCCATATGATGATAATGACAACTTCTCTTATTGAGATGCGGGTCTTTATTCATTGGTAATTTATTTCTTTGCTCTTGATTTATTTTTTGATTTAAATGTCTATATTTTCGATTATGATGTTTAAATTCGATACCACTTTATTACCTTATCTAAATGCTTATATTTTTTATGTATAAAATTGAAACTTTATTTATTTGGTGATGATTTATATTTGATTTAAATGTTTATATTTTCGTTCTAGAAGCGTAAAACCGATAGTTTAATACCCTGCTGATGTGAACATTTAAATCTTTCGTTTTTAATGCGCAACATTAATATTTAATTTCATTTTTTATTATTTATTTATAGATTTATAAAATCATAAATGTGATATGTAAAGTTGGTGTTGCTGATGTGTTTGTTGTTGTCTTGATGCTCCTTCAAATGCTGCTATTGTTATAGTGGTTGTTTTTTCTGTAATTCGGATGGTATATTACTTTTAAATAATTGTGTATATTTATTATTGATAATGTATTTGTTGATGTAAATATTAATATTTTTGTTTATGATGTTTAACAAATTTACTTAATTTTTTTTTCGATTCGATAATCATGTAGATTTTTTTTAAATGTATATAACGATTCCCTTTTCATTCAAAAATGGTTTGCACAAATTCCCCCCCCCACCCCCCCCCCTCCGCGCCCCCCCCCCCCCTAGGTTTAATTAATATTTCACTTATGTTTGAAACATGTTTAACCTTTAAGTTAATTTGTGTTTACTACATTATAAAATACTTATGCAAATATTTAAATATATATTTTTCCTTGCTGATGATTTATTTACCGAGGTTATTATATCTACGTTATGTACGTACAAAACTCTTACTTTAATTCTTCCCACCCTCTCTTATGTCCTTCTTCTCAACCTCTCAACTTAAAATTAATTTTTTCCAATTTTACACAAGATATTGTTAAATGATTAGAAGAAGCATGAGGAAAAAAGGACGATTCATATTGTGTGTCTTTTTTTTTTACATTTTGCTTTTAATACGTTAATATATGTATCTTACATACACACAATTTGAATTACTATAAATTAGATAAGATTTTTATATTAAATTTAATTTTAAAGTATAAACAAAAATACCTCAACTCACGACGTATTAATTAATTAGGACTACTACAAATACTACCACATGCTTAAATCTAATCATTCATCATGCCTCGTTTTGTATGCTATATTAATTGCGCCATTTTTGGTTTACTTTAATGCAGTTGTTTAATTATCTAATTATTGATTATATTAAGTCTTAATCCATACATTAAATGGGGTGCCGTTTATTTTATACGCATGCAAGCTTTTAATCGCACTTTTATAGTACTATTTCAAGTGGTTTAATGAATGTATTTTTATTGTTTTGTGTGTATTCTTTAATTTTATTATTATTAATTTTATTTTTTCATATTTTGTACATGTTTTTTTTCTGAAAATTTGAATTTATAATGGGAATTACTAAACAGATCGATTAGATTTAGACAAATAAAATTTATAGGGGTCAAAAATAGCATTTAGACAATCGCTCTCTCGCCCCCTATTCATTTTCGACATGCCATTTATATAAGCTTGTAGACTTCCATTAGCATTATTGAGCATTAGTGTACAAAAAGGTTGGTAACAATTTTTTTTGCGACTAAGTTCAATTTTTTGTAGACTTGTTTATTTATAGACTGATGTGATTTTTTTGTTTTATATGAAAAAGTGGGCTCCATGCGTGGACATTTATTTCTTTGCGAAAGACGGCTAGAATCTTTTTATTTCATAGGCTACTCGAAAGGACAATTTTAAAATAAAAAACGTATTTTTTTTCTTTTTTCAAAAAAATGGACCACCCCCCGCCCCCCCCCCTAAATATTATTTTTGACATATATCAATGCTAAATAATAATTATTTTTATAGACCCTGGTTAGCTTAACCATAACAACATCTTCTTGAAACAAATCAACTACACTTAATCTTAACTTTGCACATCACTGTACTCATTTTCACACAAGACATACAAAAAAACATTTGGAACCCTAGTTCAAATTTACCCCAAAAAGGTATCATTTTTGTTTTCAGTGCATTAACCACTACCAATAGCACTACCGATCAAAACAAATCAACACTCTAAACTCAGGACCCCACGGTGCAAAAGGTACTTTCAGGTATTATTATATCCATTTTTGTATGACCAGTGTCAGTCAAGAAGTGCGTTTGTCGGGGTCTGGGGTGGACGCTGGGGAGGAAGTTAGTTCTAAAAGAAGATTTACAGAAATGTCACAACCTAGTCATTGGATAGATTTACATGATGTGAGAAAACTTAGCACCAAACTTAAGGCTAAGTTAATGAGTAAAAGATTTGAGGAAAAAAAGGTTGCTGATAACATAGTTGAGGAGGCAATAGTTGGTGATACTATTGTTGGAGATAATTTTGGTATTTCAAATGAAAAGTAGTTCCTGAAAAGTGTGTTGTTGCAAAAAGGTCTAATGTTGGCCTGTGGAGATTTCATAGTTAGTGATGATGCAGGTGATGGTGATAACGAGGTTGTGAGGGATACTATGGATACTTTTATGGCTTGAAACTGATGATGAAATTGATAGTGTGGCTATTGGAATGAGTGGGTTTATACTAGAAGCTTGTGTAGATGCAATTTGATGTGGTAGCCTGAAGGTTTAGTTTGTATTTACGATTTGGATTTTGAAGTAATGGCATTGTCTATTGTTGTAAAATCTGTTAATGTTGTAATGTTTAAAAATGGAATTTTTAACTCTGTCGATAGCCACACCAAGAGGAAATGTCAGGCAAGTGGAAATGTGGGTTGTCCGCAGTGTTGATTCCAAACACGCAAAAAACGCAAAAGGATCTAGAAACCCAAAAACATACATGCCCTTTGCATTAGTGTACACCTGTTACCACCAGCGAAAGCATTCGCAAGCTTCACTTAAGGTACTTATGTATCATGTACGGTATGTTATTATAGGTAAATAACAGTTTTGTCTATATATTGGTGTTGTAAACTTTGTGACCATGTTCTATGTAAAAGGTAACAGAGCAAATCACATTGTCCACTGCTAAACAATGTGGAAATGTTGGAAGTCTAGAAAGTTTATACAAAACACAGCAAAAGCCAACGGATCAGAGACCAAAAGCCTAGTCCGGAATGGTGACATGTGAGGGATCCAAAACCAGATGCGTATTTCTTGAATATCCTACTTTTCTTATTGTGCATTCTTTGGGGTGTTTGTTATGTTTGCACAATAAACACTAATTTATTTATATCAATTGTACAGTAAAATGCGGAAGGTGGTCAGCTATAAGCACACTTTTGATGTTGGTCTTCTTTTGCGTTCATGTATTTGTTCCGGGCCCGCGCCATTTTGGTTGAAGGACCTTAATAGTTTGATCTAGCTAGGCAGGTAGTGCATAAGTGTGCACTTAAAATGCCACTTATATATGGCCAGTTTTGTTAATAGTATGCCACTTTGATGTGGTCTCTTTTGGTCATGTATTTGGGCATTTGTTGAAGGACCTTAATAGTTTGATCTAGCTAGGCAGGTAGTGCATAAGTGTGCATTTAAAATGCCACTTATATATGGCCAGTTTTGTTAATAGTTGGCCAATGTAAGTTAACTGCTTTATTGCTTGTTGTTCATAACATTAATAAAGCAATTAACTTTATTATAATATTGTAGTAAATAATGTTAACACTTCAGTGTGCATATGATTGCCACTTTTGTAAGTGCATTTTGATGTTATTAGGGCAAATGAAGTGTGTTTACAGTTTAGTTTTCAGATCAACATGATCTTTGTTTGAAAACTCCAGCTTGGATTCATTCATGGGCTTATGCGGTATGGACTGGCGTAGATGACGTATGTGTCAAAACATACTGTGCCTAGTATGTAGCTTTTGCTAATTCTAGTGACGTTTGGTTTGAACAATGTATCCAATGTTGTGTGCAATGTATGACGCTTAATGTTGTGATTACTCGAATCAACTTCTGGTTGAACTATTTTAGAGACGAAGTTTGTGGACTTGAGAGGCTTATAAGGTGGTGATGACAGATTTAATCTACCCACTACACCACCTGCTCTATCGGCTGTAGCAATACCTCTATCAATTGTGTTTCCCCTTCCGTACAGATGCCTTCGAGAGTAAGAACACAAGCTTTGTCTAGTATGAAAGACCAAATTTCCTTCGAGCCCCATTCTCTATTTACATTCAACAGTTAAGGCATATCATGTGCCTACCATCTTCTTCCCACTCAACAACATAAGCATTACCATTTTGTTTAACCATTGTGATTCTTGTGTGTAATTAGTTTACAAGAACTGAAGAAACAGCTAGGGTGCAAATGAAGAAACATCATACTAAAAATCTGTTTAGATAATTTAGCGATACAAAAATTGCGAAACATCATACTAAAATATGTTTGGATAATTTGGCGTTTATATTGGCGAGTGTGGTTGAGCTGTAATAGGCTAGTGTGTAATTAGTTTACAAGAACTGAAGAAACAGCTAGGTTGCAAATGGTGAAACATCATACTAAAATATGTTTGGATAATTTGGGGTTAATATTGGCGGGTAAAATGAAGAAGTATGGTTCAGCTGTACAGGCTAGTGTGTAGTTAGTTTACAAGAAGTGAAGAAACAGCTAGGGTGCAAATGGTGAAACATCATACTAAAATATGTTTTGATAATTTGGCGTTTTATATTGGCGGGTAAAATGAAGAAGTGTGGTTGAGCTGTATAGGCTAGTGTGTAATTAGTTTACAAGAACTAAAGAAACAGCTAGGGTGCAAATGGTGAAACATCATACTAAAATCTGTTTGGATAATTTAGCGTTTATATTGGCGGGTAAAATAAAGAAGTGTGGTTGAGCTTTATAGACTAGTGTGTAATTAGTTTACAAGAACTAAAGAAAAAGCTAGGGTGCAAATAAAGAAACATCGTATTAAAATCTGTTTGTATAATTTGGCGATACAAAAATAGAGATGATGAAACATCATACTAAAATCTGTTTGGATTTTTTGGCGTTGGATATTTTGGCGATACAAAAACCATATCTGCTTTGATGTAAAACCTACGAGGAAGGACACTCTCATGGAATAAATCATGATTTTCTCGCATTCTTAGATATTTGAATAGGAGTTTACATCCTAGTTGGTTGGAATGAATCTAAGATCCTAATATTGCTTGTACATTCACATTGTAATTTGTTCAATTTAACTAGTGTCTTGCTAGTGAGTTTAAATCTAATCGCCATTTAAAAAAAAGCTTGGGTGAATACCTATGTAGGTAGTTTGCAGTAACGGAGCTTTCAGAAAGGTTGAGTAATGAAAGATTTTAGCCAATAAAAAAGAGGGTCATATACAAGTTAAGTAATATCTGGCTCTACCAGGTAAAAACATAGAAAAGAGACAAGTAGCATATATAACTGCAAACATGGCACAACCAATCAAACTACAAACATGGCACAACCAATCAAACTACAACCATTGTCTGATACTCTTGTCAATTAGCATATATGGAACACATGAATCATGACTGGTCCGTACACAAACCTTATAAAAAATCATGTTCACTAGACGACCATTATATTATACTTTAACAGATATGGAACACATGGATCAAGACTGGATCATGTCCATAGGCACGGACAACATCTTTATCTTCTATGTCTCTCAAGTACTTTAATCAAATAGTTTTATTCCCATGGAAATTGCAATCAAACGCAATCTGCCTACAATTTCCTTTGAGAATCATATAATTGACATGGCAAGTACTTCTCCTTCCTCTAAGATATAAAAGACATGGCTGCAATTAAATTGCCTCGCCAAGATACATATATATATGCAAACATATCAATAACCAGCCAAAATACAACTGAAATCACAACCGACACATGTGTAAGGGTGCACGGTAAGGTCATCTCAAATTGACAGTTTGGCACATTAGGCCAAACGTATTAATGGTGATTAGAAACAAGGATTTGAAAGGGGTAAAGGGTTTGAAATTGTCAAATGAATCCTGGGCACAAAATTTCTAATTGTTGTTGCTAAACCCAAGGTTACTATGAAAATTTAGTTACTACTAACTTATTTGAAAACCAACTGGTACTAGTGCAAATTTAACTTGGTGCATATAAAAAGTGATGTTATGTAACCAGTGTCCAAAGTCATTATCATGTTTTAGTTAGCGAAATGCATTCAACACATTCTCAAGTTCTCAAGAGACATGGGTGTTGATCGTGTGTAAACTAACCATGTCCACAACAACTTCTCGCGTACTAGAGTCTAGAAACGAAGGTTGGTTGTGTATAAACCAACCATGTCGCGGTCCTCTACGAACGAGAGAGTCGCAACTGATAAACCACAAACAAACATAACAATAACCAACCGCAATCACAAGTCTATCCCCTAGCTATGGACAAAGCCAGGTATTCGTACTTCTTAAGGAAACAAATCAAGGTTTATCCACAGTGTCAAGCAAGGAATCAACTCATAACCCATATATAACTTAACGATATACAAGTCTATTAAAATCTTTTTCGTTAAATCAATTTTATTTGTCTATAGACCGTAATAATCATCTTTTTTTATCCAATCTCGCCAATTGCCCTATTAGAGAGAATTACCGGAATAGACAAAATGGACAGTAACGACCATCCAAAATGATCAACATACTGCATATTCTACGCATCTACATAAGGAAATATGTTGACGCATGCAAGAAGTTTGGCTACAAATAAGGTCAGTTAAAACTTTTTAGCTAAACCTGGCGTCAAACCAAAACTTGTCAGCGTGGCAATAATGCAAGCCATTACAATGTTGCAAAACAATTGTTGCGTATTGTTGCAAAGTCGCGAGGCTCAGATCTACAAATACAGTAGCACTACACAAAACCTGCCATAGCTGCAACCACCATCAAGACGTGGCTGCCCAGCATAAAAACAGGTTATTGCGCACCACAAAACACATTTGCAGAATAATGTCATCATCGCCATCATTTATTGTACACCAAAGGGGCTAAATACAACTTGTTAAAGCAAATTTCCAGTAGCGACCATAAAAAAATTACCATCAGACATCGTATTCTACAAATCTAAGTAAGGAAAGATGTTGATGCATGTAAGGAGAAGTTTAGCCACGAATAAGGTCAGATAAAACTTTTTAGCTAAACCTCTCTGTAGCCAAACTTCCCTCACAGGCGTCAAACAAAACTTATAATCGAGGCAATACTGGAACCATTACAATGTTGCAAAACAATTGTTGCGTATTGTTCCAAAGTCGCGAGGCTCAGATCTGCAAATACAGGAGCACCACACAATACCTGCCATGGCTGCAACCACCGTCTAGACATGGCTGCCTGGCCAAGAAACAGGTTATTGTTCACCATAAAGCAAATTTGCAGAATATTATCATCATCGCCATCATTTATTGTACACCAAAGGGGCTAAGTACAACCGGATTAATAAAATGGACAGTAACGACCGTCCAAAATGATCAACATACTACATATTCTACGAATTGGCTGCAATGAAATTGCCCCGCTAAGTACTTCCCTGTCCTCTAAGATATAACGAACATGGCTGCAAATAAATTGCCCCCCAAAAGATACAGATATAACCACCATGTCTGCAATAATATTACCCAGCCAAGATACAGATATAAACGCAATGGCTGAAATAAAAATGCCCCACCAAGATATGGAAATTATATGTAACACCAAAGGGGCTAAATTTAGTAGTAACTAAATTTCCATAGTAACCTTGGTTAAGGAACAACAATTCGAAATTTTGTGGCCATAATTCGTTTGACAATTTGGAATCCTCTACCCCTTTCAAGTCCTTCTATCTAATCAACATTAATACATTTTTCCACCTTTATCCTTTTACATGTCTCATTAGTTTATACTTTATCAATATAAGGATCAATTCTTCCCTTTCTATTTTTTATGTCTGAAAAGTTGGACAAATATATTTGATATAACCGTCATTGCTGCAATGAAATTGCCCCACCAAGTACTTCTCCGTCCTCTTAGATATAACAGACATGGCTGCAATTAAATTGCCTCGCCAAGATACAGATATAACCGCCATGGCTGCAATAGAATTACCTCGCCAAGATACAAATATACACTCAATGGCTGTAATAAAAAAACCTCGCCAAGATACGGGGATCGTATGTAACACTAAAGGGGTTAAATATAACCGTCATGGCTGCAATTAAATTTCCCCATACACTAAACAACCAAATCTATCTGCAATCACAAGTCTATCCTATAGCTGTGGACAAAGCCAGGTATTCGTACTTCTTAAGGAAGCAGATCAAGGTTTATCCACAGTGTCAGGAAGGGAATCAACTCATTAATTCAGTGATTTAAAGGAAGAAGATGAGTTACACAGCGGGAACATATGAGGTCCGCCAAGTATCAAACTAAACCACCAATCACAGTCACCACAACAAGTTCTCAAGAGACACATGTTGATCATGTATAAACCAACCATGTCTCGGTCCACGCAACATCGTTCACTTGGTCATGTAAAAACCAAGCAGGTCTCGGTCCTCAATGTGGTCCGCCAAGTATAAAACAAAACCACAAATCATAGTCACCACAACAAATTCTCAAGAGACGCAGGTTGGTCGTGTATAAACCAACCATGTCTCGGTCCATAATCAACACCACATACTCTCAAGTACTTTGTACTAGAGTAAACAAACACAGGTTGGTCGGTTATTTAGACAAACAAAAAGTGCTCTCCAAAATTGTTTTTAATAGACTTATAGACTCGTAGGTCGGTCGTGTATTTAGACAAACAAAAAGTGCTTTCCAAAAATATTTTTTATAGAATTACAAACTCGACTTAGTATGACAATACTAATAGAATAATAAACTACACTACCCAGATAGACTATTTTAAGCGACACATTGTGTTAGAGCAAGGAAGTTTTTATGCGACTAATTTGATTTTTTGATAGAATGACGCTTGAATATTTTTTTATAGACTTAACAAAAATATCAAACTAAACCACCAATCACAGTCACCACAAAAAGTTCTCAAGAGACACGGGTTGATCGTGTATAAACCAACCATATCTCGGTCTGAAACAACTTCTCACGTACTAGAGTCTAGAGACGAAGGTTGGTCGTGTATAAACCAACCATGTCTCGGTCCTCTACGAACGAGAGAGTCACAACTGATAAACCACAAACAAACATAACAATAACCAACCACAATCACAAGTCTATCCCCTAGCCGTGGACAGAGCCAGGTATTCGTACTTCTCAAGGAAGCAGATCAAGGTTTATCCACAGTGTCAAGCAGGGAATCAACTCATAACCTAGATATAACTTAAAAACATAACCGTCATGGCTGTAATGAAATTGCCCCGCCAAGTACTTCTCCGTACTCTAAGATATAACAGACATGGCTGCAATTAAATTACCCCGCCAAGATACAGATATAACCGCCATGGCTGCAATAAAATTACCCCGCCAAGATACAGCTATACACGCAATGGCTGCAATAAAAATACCCCGCCAAGATACGAGAATTATATGTAACATCAAAGGGGCTAAATATAACCCTCATGACTGCAATTAAATTGCCCCACACACTAACCAACCAAATCTAACTGCAACCACAAGTCTATCCCCTAGCTGTGGACAGAGCCAAGTATTCGTACTTCTCAAGGAAGCAGATCAACGTTTATCCACAGTGTCAGGCAGGGAATCAACTCGTTAATTCAGTGATTTAAAGGAAGAAGATGAGTTACACAACGGAAACAGATGAGGTCCGCCAAGTATCAAACTAAACCACCAATCATAGTCACCACAACAAGTTCTCAAGAGACACGGGTTGATCGTGTATAAACCAACCATGTCTCGGTCCATAAAAACTTCTCGCGTACTAGAGTCTAGAGACGAAGGTTGGTCGTGTATAAACCAACCATGTCTCGGTCCTCTACGAACGAGAGAGTCGCAACTAATAAACCACAAACAAACATAACAATAACTAACCGCAATCACAAGTCTATCCCCTAGCCATGGACAAAGCCAGGTATTCGTACTTCTCAAGGAAGCAAATCAAGGTTTATCCACAGTGTCAAGCAGGGAATCAACTCATAACCCATATATAACTTAACGATATACAAGACATTAGCTGCAATGAAATTGCCCCGCCAAGTACTTCTCCGTCCTATAAGATATAACAGACATGGCTATAATTAAATTACCCCGCCAAGATACATATATAACCACTATGGCTGCAATAGATATACCCCGCCAAGATTCAGATATACAAGCAATGGCTGCAATAAAAAAGCCCTGCTAAGATACGGGAATTATATGTTATACCAAAGGGGCTAAATACAACTTGTTAAATCAAATTTCAAGTAGCGGCCGAGGGAAATCAGTTGAATACTAATTGGAATCAATTGTTGAAGAAAAGGATACCAGTTTCGGGTGACATTTTGAATACCGATTGAGATCAGTGGTCCCTTCTCTAAAGTTCCAATCAATATTCTGAATGTATGCTCCTTCGACAAGACGTGAATGATCCCAATCGGTATCCAAAATGTCATCCGATGATGAGGCAATTGGTGATTTGACAAAAGCCGAATGTGGTTGTTTTTAGTGGTTCTATTAAATTAATGCAAAAACGTAACTGATAAAAAACACTAGATCTATAGAAACCCTAGATCTAATAAAATTAAAACCTCACCATCTATTTCAGTACATCCCACTCTTAAAAATCCAATCAAACCACCAATCAACAAAGTACCTCTCTCTAGTAAAAATGGAGTAGGGAGTGGTATAGTAAACATCGGCGGAAGAGAAGATGGAAATGGGAGAGAGATAAGAAAAAGTAAATATGAAGTATCGAGAGTATCACCGAAGAGAAGATGGAAGTGGGTAAGGGATAAAAAATAAAATTATTAAAGGGCCCGTTTGGAATTTAGAGGTGGTATAGAAAACGTTATAGGTTTTTCTATAAGTTAAACTTTGTATATCCTAAGCAATTCAATATGGGCTCTTTTTGTTCCTAATTCGAAGATCTTTCTGCGGGTATTTTTTGATACGAATGAATCGGTAAATATGTGTTATAAATTTGAAACTCATGTAATTCTTTGTACATTTTTCAAATTTACTAAAATGTATTAATTTCCTATATGTCTATTTAAGTAATTTTTGCAACAAAATTTGACAAGAAGGCGTTTGGATCACAATTTGTTTTGAAAGAAACTTGTATACCAATATCAAATAGATTCATCCATTTAACATACCTTGTATACCAATATCACCTTGACTCGTCCGTTTAACATCTCATGTATAACAATATCACTTTGAGTCATCTGTTTAACATCTCGTGTATAACAATATCACATCGACTCATCCGTTTAACATCTCATGTATAACAATATCACTTTGAGTCATCCGTTTAACATCTCGTGTATAACAATATCACATAGACTCATCCGTTTAACATCTCATGTGTAACAATATCACTTTGAGTCATCCGTTTAACATCTCATGTATAACAATATCACTTCGAGACATCCGTTTAACATCTCATGTATAACAATATCACATCGGCTCATCTATCTAACATCTTAAGTATAACAATATCACATCGACTCATCCGTTTAACATCTCAAGTATAACAATATCACCTCGACTCATCTGTTTAACATCTCATGTATAACAATATCACATCAACTCGTCTATCTAACATCTCAAGTATAACAATATCACCTTGACTCATCCGTTTAACATCTCATGTATAACAATATCACTCGACTCATCCGTTTAACATCTCATGTATAACAATATCACTTTGAGTCATCCGTTTAACATCTCATGTATAAGTGCCCCGGGTGTCATAATACCATAACACCAAAATAACACTGCCATGTCAGCTTTAACACCATAACACCAACACCAAAAAAAACCCCTCTAATCATAATACCAAAATAACACCACTTTTTGGGACCCACATTTTTTTTATTTTTCATTTTTTTTTCAAACAACTTTTTTTTATCTTATTTAAAAAAAATTACTATATAAATTATAAATCTAATTGTTTTATAAAAGTTTAAACAAATTAATCTATAAAAACACAAAAAGCCCAATTTAAAGAAAAAGCCCACTACAAGCCCACACTACTAACCCTAAACTCCTAAGTGCAGCCAAACACATAAAAACAATGTTTCTTCTTCCTTGAGAACCTGCAAAACACACACACTTTCATACACACCTCACACACATACAGTTAATACACACACAACACACCACAGACCAATAAAAACGCAAAAAAAGGAAAAAAAGAAAAGAATATGGCGTTAAGGCGTGGCTGCGTTAACGTGCCCACCAACGTCGTCTCCTCCTTTTACTTTCCGATGTCATAACACCCGGGAACGGCGTTGCCGAACCCCCACATGGCGTTGTGACACCTTGCTCTCTAACAATATCACATCGACTCGTCTATCTAACATTTTAAGTATAACAATATCACATCGACTCGTCCGTTTAACATCTCATGTATAACAATATTACATCAACTCGTCTACCTAACATCTCAAGTATAACAATATCACCTCGACTCATCCGTTTAACATCTCATGTATAACAATATCACTTCGAGTCATCCGTTTAACATCTCATGTATAACAATATCACATCGACTCATCTATCTAACATCTCAAGTATAACAATATCACCTCGGCTCATCCGTTTAGCATCTCATGTATAACAAAAGTAAAATTAAATAAATGTAATTTAATAAGTCTCACATGCTTGACCAATTCTCATATTTAACCAAGTCATATGAAATACTACTATGTACGTATTCGATAAGTTAATAGGCTTATTATTTATAGTATATATAGATAATAGGTACGTATCCAGATTCCTTCTTTAAAATACCCAATGATCAATATCTACATCCGTCACTGTGGCTAAAGCCAAAATGTGTGTATATTGATATGCATATAACCAAAACGTGCAAAAAAGATTAAATTAAAATATGTGTTTTTAAGACATAAAAGTTTATAAAGTTGGTGTTTCTTTTATATGATATCAATATAGCATGAGTGCCAGGCCCATTAGCTCCATGGATCTAAAAATGTCAACTACAAAAGTGGGCCTGAATGAAGGGCCACGCTAAGCCCAATTAGTTTCTATAGCTTTTTTGTCGTCACTCGACACGCTATATAGGATATAGAGTAATATTACTTCGAGTCATCCGTTTAACATAACTTGTATACCAAATCATCTCGACTCATCCGTTTAACATCTCATTTTACCAATATCACATCGACTCATCCCTTTTACATACCTTGTATACCAATAGAATCCTTGAGTCACCCATTTAACATCTCATATATACAACTATCACCTCAACTCATCCATTCAACATACTTTGTATACCAATATCACCTCGACTCATCCGTTTAACATAACATGTATAACAATATCACATCGACTCACCCGTTTAACATAACTTGTATACCAATATCAGGTAGACTCATCCGTTTATCATCTCATGTAGAAAGAGTTGTCCGTTTAACATAATTTGTATACCAAATCATCTCGACGCATCCGTTTAACATCTCATGTATAACAATATCACATCGACTCATCCGTTTAACACTGCTATAAGATAACGATACAAAATGGTAAAACAAAAAAAATTAGTTTAAAACATTTGTTATGTTAATGTCCATTCTAATTTACTTCACATGTAAAAAAGGGGTAATTGCACATATACCCACTAAAACATGCAAATTTGCATATATACCCAAAGCATGCTTAACTTGCGTTGTACATTATCCATTGAAAACTTGTGTTTCGGGTATATATATGCAAATATTTAAGTTTTAATGGGCATATATGTAATTTTCCTTAAAAAAAATTATGTTTGTTAGGGATGCTTTTTGACCTTTAGATTACTTCACTAGGATTGCCACCATGTCAATATCAATGTACTAGACGAGACATCCTAATCATAACAAAAACCAATCTATTTTATTTATCTTAGATCTAGGATTTCTATAGATCTAGTTTTTTTATCAATTAGGGTTTTGCTTTAATTTTGGGTTTTTGTGAAATTTGGGGTTCGGATTTTGGAAGCGATTCTTTGATATTGACAGGGGGTGTTTGCGTTTGCTTATTTATCAGGTTTATGGACTTATTTGGAAAGCTGACTCTTTCGAGTTTATCACCTTATTACTTTCAGCTGCATTTGGATAATTAGCCTGCGAGCCTCATAAACCAACCCAAAAATGTCGTTTCTCTATTTTTATGCTATGAAATGTTTTTGGTAGTACATGGTTTTAGGTAGGAGGGGAACTTAAGTGTATACCAATATCAAATAGATTCATCCATTTAACATACCTTGTATACCAATATCACCTTGACTCGTCCGGTTAACATCTTATGTGTAACAATATCACTTTGAGTAATCCGTTTAACATAACTTGTATACCAAATCATCTCGACTCATCTGCTTAACATCTCATGTATAACAATATCACATCGAATCGTCTATCGACTCATCCGTTTAACATCTCATGTATAACAATATCACCTCGACTCGCCCGTTTAACATAACTTGTATACCAGTTAGGGCTGTAAACGAGCTTAATGCTCAGTGAACATTTCATGAACCGTTCGGTAAAAAGTTCGTTTATTTATTAAATGAACGAACATGAACAACATTTTAGGTTCATTTATGTTCCTGAACGTCTCCGATTATTTGTTCGTTTATGATCATATATATGTTTATGTTTGTATATCATATCTTTTTATTATATAGTTTTAAAATATAAACAAAATAACACTAATAAAACACAATATTGTGAATATTTTTGTAAATTTTATGTTTATTTACGTTTGATCGTGTATGTTCATTTGTTTATGTTCATTTATTGTCTTAATAAAAGAACATAAACGAATATAAACGAACATGAACAACCATATTTCTTAATAAACGAACATGAACAAGAAAATTTGTTCATTTAAGTGAACGTGTTCGTTTATTTGTCTGGCTAAAATTTAATAAAGGAACATGAACAAGGCTCCGTTCGTGTTCGTCCGGTTCGTTTACAACCCTAATTTTAAGACCTAATTGATTAGCAGGAA
>BQNB010106710.1:0-13526 GCA_026074375.1 Tanacetum coccineum | reverse complement strand
TTTCTCGAGTTAAGGTTTGAACGCAATTGCAAGTGTCTCATCCGTCGTTACGACTGTGTATTTGTAGTTTGTCGCCTTTTCTGAAGCATTGATATCGATTTAAAATTATATGAGTGTGCAGTAGGTACACGTCCGCGTGTTATAAATATTCAACTGATTAAGAGGTGATAAAAATATAAATATAAGTATACAATAATTTTGTTCAAAAAGTTGTTAATTAAATTATCTGAAATTTTATCCGTACGAATTGAAGCAAGTAATGATGGTATCGCTATTATAATGAAGTACGAAGGTTGAAAACTTCTAAGTTCGTTTGAAGTAGTGTGTTTATCCTAAGTATGTGGGGAAAGCAAGTTTCCCCCAAGTAAGAGTGAAATAAGCCAAAATAAGCCAAAATTTTCTGAATAAAAATAAAAGAGAAAAGAAAGTGATGAAGTAAAAGAAATGTTTGTTGCATTTACGGATAAGGTGGATTATGATTTTATTATAAACCTTTTTCAACAACTATAAAAATTAATAATATAACTAAATAAATTACCTCTTTTGATGTTGATGTTTGGTGCTTACGTCATGTCGGTGAAGTTTAGTTTTTTGTACAAGCCTATGGTAATTTGAACATTTCATGATTGTGCGTATGAGTGACTTCCGTGTACTATCTATTTCACTAAACTGAGCGAGTGTGAAAATAAACTTATCTATAAAAAAATTGTGAGTTGCTTTGTCATGTTATATATGTTTGTGATCATTAATTTGTTTTATTAAAATGCAATGCTTTCGCTTTGATTGCTTGAGGGCAAGCAATAAGCTAAGTATGGGAGGATTTGATAACGCTCTAAATATACATAAAATATACCTCAAAAATGTGTGAAATATATATGTTAACGCATGAAATATTGCACGTTTGGTTGCTTGTTGGTGTAATAATTGTTTCAGGACCAAGAATATCGAAAAGGACTAATTGTTGGTGTAATAACGGTCATCAAGAGAAGGATCTAGAAGAGAAGAATTAATGAAAAAGACCAGAAGTGCAGTGTACTTCCATGAAGTACGGCGTACTTGTAAGCGGGTTAATGTAATTTAATTACCGGGCCAAGTGCGGCGCACAAATTACTCAGTGCGACGCACTTCAACCTGCAGTTACTCCAAAATCATTATGATTGTAATGATTATGCAACCTTTCACTCCCCTAAATCCCACAACTGATGCACCCACCTACACTATAAATAGAGCACGAATTGGAGGCTCAAACCATCTCATTCCATCTCATCTTACTCTATTATCTCCAAATCCAAGTAGTTCTCTTTAGAAGAAAGTTTTAGGAAAGGTTGAAGTATCCCTAGGATCTTCATCATTTCCAGGTTATAATCATAGAAGAAGTTGGAATTCAGGCCAAAGAAGGTTGTGGAAGAGTTGTTATTAGTTGAAATTCTGGTTACTATTGTTTCATTCGAGAAAGTTTTTGTAAGGAAACCATATAATTTTCTTGAGGAATCGGTATAAACACGTTTATCCCTTTGAATACAATGTTTTCTGAATCTATTGTGATGGTTATGTTTTTTGTTTCCATGATTATGGAGTAGTCTATCATGTTTGTTTGGGAATCATGAGGGTATTATTTATCAAACTTGGATAAATTAATGATTTTTAGAATTAACAAATACAAACTTGATGTTTTTATACTTGGATCTTTAATCATCATTTGATCACCACTAGTCTAAATATAGGTCGAAAGACTCCGACTTCGTGCTGGGTTTCTAGTTGTTTGTCTATGAACAACTCGATATTAGCCTTGTGAGGATTGGCTAGTTAAATGATCATTAACCCAAGAATAAAAAGGTTTAATGCTCAGCCTCATGTCTAACGAACTTGGTTGAGCAAGTTTATATTTATTATTTTTAAAACGCGAATCGAACTTAAAGCATTTTTCGTAATTAAAAGTAAAGGCCGAAAGGATTTTTCATTATGAGAAATAGACAATCTTTTAAGTAAACTACCCGTTTCTTCAATCGATTATGCCAAAATTCATGAACTCGGTATCTTCCCAAGTTTGTTCTTATTTACTCTGGTCTCCCAAATAAACATTGTTTTTATATCTTGAATTGCATCCTTATCTTTAGATCATGACAGTCTATAAGATAACTTTTCGTAAAACGTCCCTACTTACTTAGAATTACCAATCCCGTGGAACGACCTGGTCTTACCTAAAAAAGATTATACTATATACGTGGGTTATACTTTTACCCGTGTGTTTCCGTCTAATAAATTGGTATTTTCAGTCTTATAAATTTAAAGTTTTTGAAACAAATCAAAAGTTTTTGGCGCCGCTACCGCAGATTGAAATCATTCTTAGTTAAGTCATTGTTGTTTTACAAAACCAAAATTTTAAAATCGCCGTACAGTTTTCTGGCAAACTGACCTAAAATTCATTTTTCTTTAGAAAGCGCATCGCACAATCCTTTTGTGCGTCGGTTTTCTTGCAATTTCAAAAAGTACGCCGTACTTACACCAAGTATGTCGCACTTCCTGCAATTTTACAGAACAGAACCAGTTTTTTTTAAAAACGAATCAAAACCAAAAAACCAATTTCAAAACTATAAAATCAACACTAAAAACATGTTTATTTGTTGAGTTCTTGTATTCACATAATTTATATTCTAAAATAAAAATATAAAAAAATATTGCTTTATGTCTTGCTTGTTTGATTCTATAAATGTTTATATGTTTATCCTATTTGCTAATTTTTGCTTATTTGATCATGCTTATTTGAAAAATGAAAATGAAAATGAAATTAACACCAAATTTTATGACCTCAATCATTGCTATGTAATTATATATGTGTTTAATGACATGTTAACTGAAATCTTTAATAAGTTCACTAAGATTAATGAAAAGATTAATTATAAAGTTATAAAAGTAAAATGTTTTAAAAATTTTGAAACTGAAAATTATAAATGTACGACGCACTTATTTCTAAGTACGTCGGTTTTTCTGGAAAAACATAAAAAATTTGAAAAATCTCAGAAAGTACGCCGCACTTTGTTTAAAGTGCGATGCACTTTGCTACCTGGACAGTTAAAAAATACTTATATCTTAATTTTAGTAGACAAATTACTCCGTTTATTAATTGCTATCTGCTTATTAATATTATGTAAATGTAAAAAGGTATTATCACATGTTTTAACTAACCCACTAACGGTTGTTCTATTGTTGTGTTGTTCAATGAAAGTTATGGATCCCAATTCGAGTGATGGAAAAACTTGCCTAGGAGAAAATGTGATTGAAATATCAAGTGAAAAAGCTGAAGGACATGGAGACTGGAATTCCCCCGAGTATCAGGACACAACTAACAGTGGAGGAAAAAAAACAAAGGCAATCATTTTTCATAAAATGGATAGTGAGGAAGTTAGTGACAGATATGTGGCACCATGTTTCGTCATTAGACTAGAAGTGTATGACGGTGAGATTAACCATGGAACAGAAGAAAACATGATCTCAAATGAATTTGCTGTGAAATTATGTCTAGATCATGAGCTGAAACGTGGAAACAAAGTGGTAAAAAAGAAGTTGATCGTTGCATTGAGAGGAGAGATTTACTTTGTTAAGTTCATAATTAATCCCGAAGAGGATGATGTCGAACCAAGGGTAGTTATGGGAAGATTATTCGTGCGTCTAACCAAGGGCATTGCTGATTTCGAGAATGGAACTGTTACAATATACCCCAAACTCGATCCATTCTTAGATAGTTCTGAAGAAGAAAAAAGATTAGAGATGACTGGGATCTCTTGTTAGATGATCTTGACTTTGGAGATATTCCAGATATTGAAGGAGTTGAAATTCCGCCATTCGTGTGTAAAATAGGGAAGAACATTAGGAACAAGAGGAATCAATTAGAGAAATACTTGTTAATCTACTCTGATATGGGACCATCATTGTCTACTAGAAAACTATTAACTCAGGAAGAAGCTGAAAGAGAGGCACTGGCTATCGATATTTGCAGAAGATATTCTCTACTAGAGGAGGAAAGACCAGTGATCGAAACTATGGCCTACAGTGACAAATATAAAAAGATACTTGATGGGATTTATTTAGATAAAATGAAACTATATGGAGAAATGAAAAAGGAGGAGGAAGAAGCTATAATTAAGATTAAAGGAGAGGCATTGATAAAGAAAGAGGACCCTAGAGCATTCATGATCCCGATTTGGCTTGAAGAAAACATCAACCTCAATGCATTACCAGACACTGGTTCCGATGTCAATGTTATGCCATATCGTGTTTATAAGGAACTAGACAGAGAGGAGGTACAGACTGTTAAAAGAGGAATTACAATGTTGAACTATTCAAAGGCGGAGCCTATGGGGCTTCTAAAGGATGTCTTATGCCAGGTAGGTGTAACTACCATCATCGCAAAATTTCTCATCCTAGACATGCCCATTAACAGAGATACACCAATACTCGTTGGGAGAAGATTTTTGTACACCTATGGCAGCATCCTGAACACGATAGAAAGAATCACATCTACTTTTGATGGGATTTATCACCAAACGTTTCGTATAGCTAAGACAAGCTTGGACACTGCAGAAAGTGATAGTGATGACGAGGAGGAGTATGCTATTCAAAGAAACAAATTTGGAGCACCGATATACGGACCAAAACCTGCTAGGTACTTAAACTGTAGCGATCTGTTGGACCGGTCTCTAGCATTACAGGAAGTATTAAACCCATTCAGAAAAATCTGTGTTTGGAAGCAGGTTGTTAATTTTCTTGGATCTTTACCGGTTGCTTTACAACATGTTGATTGGAAACCAGATTACACTGGGTGTTTTAATAAAAAGAGGATGGTGATGGGCAGTGGCACGCCGAGATCAGATTGACCGAACCTTATGGAAATATTTATGACCAAGGATTTGTGACAAGGAAGACAACCAGGAAATTATCGAAGTACCACAAGTTGAGTGATATCATGTCATCCAACTGGTTTCAAGAATAACTAAGTGACTATATACTCCCATTTTTACTTTTTAAATGTTGAGTCAAATAAAGTCAATTGCATAAATCCATAATGGATTACATATGATGTACGGACATTAGTCCGATAAATGTTAATATTAAAAGAGTCAGTCTGGTGGATTGAAATAAAATTTATGTTTACAATCGTATTTTCATATAAGTTATAAAACGTACAAAGTAAGTTTGGATTACACATAAAAAAATTATAATTATTATAAAAAAAGAGGGCAAGTACACCGCACTTTGTGACGGTTTCATCTAAAAAACTTATAAAACAAGATTTCACACTTTATAAAAACCCACACAAAACACAAAACCGTCGGGTCTTACACCAAACTCAAAGAAAATTCTCAAAACATAAATCCATCAAGTCTTTAATCATGCCAAGGGTATGTTAATTTCATTCTTTAACTTATTTCTTGTTAATTTGTTTAATTTTTTGTTCATTAGGGTTGTTTATAATTAGATTAGGGATAATTAAAATATATGCTTATGATGTATAATTAATCCTTAGAATAATGATATACAAGAGTTATTAGTTGAATGCATGTTAAATTTTTTTACAAATCTAAAATTACTGTTCATTATATATATATATTAATTATTTGCAGAAAATCATAAGAAAAATTCAAAATTGTTTTAACCAGCCGAGGAAGTATGTCGGTTTTGCTAGAAAACCGGCGCACTTAGCTATTTTCCAGGAAGTATGCCGCACTTCTATGAAGTGCCGCACAAATATGACCAAAATCAAACAGAACGTATGAAAACCTATCGAAAACCCATCCATTGATGCTAATTGTTTTCTAACATCATTATATACTTCATTGTGGATTGTTTTTATGTGTAGACTATGGGAGCATATGACGATGAAGCCGGATCATCACAATACAAACGCTCCCGACAATACGAGACGGTGGAGGAAGCTATGCTTCCACGTGTCCACCACCCGTTTTTGCTTTGGGAAGGGTGTAACCAACCTGCTAGGAGTCGATACAACACTAAGCTTGATCAATTACTTCCTAGACTCATTTACTCACCATGTGTTATGGATTGGAATGTTTTGAATTAAATGAGTTGTGGTGAGACGATTGAAGAAATGTTGACAATCAAGTTGTGTGTGGCAGGTACAAATGAGGATATATTTACTTTAGAAGCATGGACTAATGCTTTTAACATTGACGGTCCAATTTATAGTGAGCTTTTCCATGAGTTCTATTCTACCTAAGAGTTTGATGAAGTTTGTGCTGCTGACGAATTGAAAACGAAAAAGATAATCAAGTTTAGGCTTTGTGGACGTGCTTTTAGTTGGACGTTACTGGAGTTTGCAAAGAGGTTAGGATTGTATAACTCGGAGGAGATCGAGGAAGAAGGGTTTGATGTGTACTTTCAAAGTGGTTTGTGTAGTGATGAGCATTTCAACGCTCAAGAGTATTGGTTGAGCATCAGTCGAGCGAAAAATCTTAGTTTGTCAAGGAGTCATGCTTCTACTATCCGGAACCCAGTTTTGAGGGTGTTACATAAAATGATCACTTATGGCTTGTGTCAGAGAACAACTAGGTATGACAAGATGCAGAAAAATGATTTATGGTTATTGAGTATGTTCGATGCTAGACACCAAAATGGGTATGCGAATGTTGCTTGGTTGATAGCAAGGTGGATGAAGAGGAAAGGAGCTGGTAGTCAGAAAGAGAGTATGATATGTTGTGGAGAGTTTATTACGGTGATTGCTAAGAGGAAGAACTTGCTGTCGGAAGAGGTGCTGAACAATTTGAGTGCTCTGATCTCTTACAGAGCTTTGGATACTACTACACCTAAAGAGTTGATCGACTCTGAGGGTAGGCTGATTCCTGAGGCTCCAGAGCCAGGTGTACTGAGAGTTGCTGTTCCTAGACCCCCGAGAGCATCAATGCAGGATTTATATGAGAGGATGGGTAACATAGAGATACGCTAGGGAGCGATTGAGAGGATGTCTTATAGGCAGTCTTATCACTGAGACAGGTATGTTGGGATGTTTGAGCACATGGCCGGGGTTTATAGTGTTCCACTGCAGGGAGCCTATAACCCACCTAGATACGATCAACAACGGTATAACCAGTATTATCAACAGTACCCACCTCAGCAGCAGCAACATCAAGATGAGGATGATGAGTAGTGTCGAGATGACACAAGTTGGTTGTGTGACCGCATGTTTTGGGTCACGTATGTTTTAAAACAATTTCTCTAAAAACATGATTATTATTATTACTATGGTGTGTGAAATGCCTCTCTTGGCATTCAAATAATATTTTCGTACTTCCTACTATTAATTAATTAGGAATATTATTATTATTTGTGTGTGCTTTGTAGTATTTATATTTATAACAGGATACGAAGGAAGGCGCGTGACAAAATGACGCGAAATGAAGATTTAAGTAATTCATCGTATATAAGGGAGTATTATTTTACTTTCCCATTTTATCTTTCTCTATAATATTTCACATTAGGGATAATGCTCATATTAAGTATGAGGGAGATAAACTGGAAAAGTAAACACTTATAAAAAAAGGTTGTAAATTTTTGAAAAAAAAAATATTTTATTGATCACATACAAGCAATCTGACTCTAGATTGATAATATTACTAGCATATTTATACTACCCAAAAGAAATTTTGTGAGGTTTAGATCTTAAGAGATTTGGGTATCTATCTTTGACGCCTAAGATGATTGTTATCTTTAGCTTTCTCGAGTTAAGGTTTGAATGCAATTGCAAGTATCTCATCCGTCTTTACAGTTGTGTATTTGTAGTTTGTCGCCTTTTCTAGAGCATTGGTATCGATTTAAATTTATATGAGTGTGCCGGTGATTTGTTAATTCTAGAACTTGTGCTTGAAATCTTTACGAGACCGCAGTAGGAACACATTCGCATGTTAAATATTTTACTGATTACGAGGTAATAAAATATAAATATAATTATACAATAATTTTGTTCAAAAAAGCTTTTTAATTAAATTATCTAAAATTTCATCCGTACGAATTGAAGCACTTAAATGCTGGTATCGTTATTATAATGAAGTGCGAAGGTTGCAAACTTCTAAATTCGTTTGAAGTAGTGTGATTATCCTAAGCATAGGGGGAAAGTAAGTTTCCCCCAAGTAGGAGTGAAATAAGGCAAAATAAGTTGAATAAAAAAAGTGATGAAGTGAAGGAAATGTTTGTTACATTTACGGATAAGATGGATTATGATTTTATTATAAACCTTTTTTGAAAAATATAAAACTAATAATATAACATAATAAATCACCTCTTTTGATGTTTAGGTTTAGTGCTTACGCCATGTCGGTGAAGTTTAGTTTCTTGTACACGCCTATGGTAATTTAAACATTTCATGACTGTGCGTATGAGTGACTTCCGTTTACTATCCATTTCACTAAATTGAGCGAGTGTGAAAATAAATTGATCTAAAAAAAATTCGTGAGTTGCTTTGTCATGTTATCTATGCTTGTGATCATTAATTTATTTTCGAAATGCTTTCGCTTTATTGCTTGAGGGCGAGCAATAAGCTAAGTATGGGAAGATTTGATAACGCTCCAAATATACATAAAGAATCCCTCAAAAATATGTGAAATATATATGTTAACGCATGAAATATTGCATGTTTGGTTGCTTGTTGGTGTAATAATTGTTTCAGGACCAAGAATGACGAAAAAGACTAAAAGCGCAAAGATATTCCGTTAAATATACTAACGGTCATCAAGAGAAGGATCTAGAAGAGAAGAATTAATGAAAAAAACCAAACGTGTGGTGCACATCCATGAAGTGCGGCGTACTTGTAAGCGGGTTAATGCAATTTAATTCCCAGGCCAAGTGCGGCGCAAAAATTACCAAGTGCGGCGCACTTCGACCCGCAGTTACTCTAAAATTATTATGATTGCAATGATTATGCAACCTTTCACTCCCCCAAATTCCACAACTGATGTCCTATTCTTAGCTATTAAAGGAGCATGAATTGGAGGCTCAAATCATCTCATTCCATCTCACTTCACTCTATTATCTCTCCATCAAAAGTAGTTCTCTTTAGAAGGAAGTTGTGGGAAAGGTTGAAGTGTCCCTAGGATCTTCATAATTTCCAGGTTATAATCATATAAGAAGTTGGAATTCATGCCAAAGAAGGTGGTGGAAGAGTTATTATTAGTTGAAATTTTGGGTTACTATTGTTTCATTCGAAGAAAGTTCTTGTAAGGAAACCATATAATTTGCTTGTAGAATTGGTATAAACACGTTTATCCTTTTGAATACAATGTTTTCTGAATCTATCATGCTTGTTATGTGTTTTGTTTCCATGATTATGGAGTAGTCTATCATGTTTGTTTGGGAATCATGAGGGTATTATGGATCAAACTTGGATAAATTAATGATTTTTAGAATTAACAAATATGAACTTGATGTTTTTATACTTGGATCCTTAATCAACATTTGATCACCACTTAGTCCGGATATAGGTCGAAAGACTCCGACTTCGTGTTTGGTTTCTAGTTGTTTGTCTATGAGCAACTCGATCTTAGCCTTGTGAGGATTGGCTAGTTAAATGATCATTAATCCAAGGATAAAAAGGTTTAATGCTCAGTCTCATGTCTAACGAACTTGATTAAGCAAGTGTATTTATTATTTTCAAAACGCGAATCGAACTTAAAGCATTTTTCATAATTAAAAGTAAAGGCTGAAAGGATTTTTCATTATGAGAAATAGACAATCTTTTAAGTAAACTCCTCTTTTCTTCAATCGATTATGCCAAAATTAATGAACTCGTTATCTTCCCAAGTTTGTTCTTATTTACTCTTGTCTCCCAAATAAACATTGTTTTTATATCTTGAACTACATCTTTATCTTTCGATCATGACCTTCTATAAGATAACTTTTCGTAAAACGTCCCGACTTTACTTAGAATTACCAATCCCGTGAAACGACTTGGTCTTACCTAAAAAAGATTATACTACATACGTGGGTTATACTTTTGGTATTTTCAGTCTTACAAATTTAAAGCTTTTTGAAACACATCACCTAGATATATACAAGGAAGTTGAGATGGAAGACACCCAATGGTATTCGCAACATAATTGACATTGTTAGAATGAACTCCAGTACCAAATATTTAACTTTTGTTGAAGTTTACTTTAAGCCCGGATGCAACATGAAAGCATGTAAGAATTCGAGACAAATTTCTCTTACATTTGAGAGAGACCATTGAGTAATAAAAATGGCATCATCCGTAAATTGAAAATGAGAAATGGGAACTTTGTCGACACCAATTTCAACACCAATGAATATATTCTTGCTTCTAGCTTCTAAGAAAATAACATTTAGTGCCTCAACCGCTAAAATGAACAAGAAAGGAGATAGAGGGTCACCTTGCTGAAGACCTTTTTTCAATCTTAAATTCCTTAGTTGGAGACCCGTTGATGAGGACCGATGCGTATGCCGAATTAAGACAAACTTGGATCCAAGTTATTAATCCCACTTCAATAGATCGAATTCCTTAGCTTGTATAAGGTTTAGTTATATTAGATAAATCTAACACAACTATAGTAGAAACTGTGTTTGAGTGTATTAAAGATTTGCGGAATCTAATCTTTAATATTAAGAAGAATTCTTAATGAAACAGTAAAACTAAGAACATATAATTCAACAAAACATAAAAGCTCCAATATTATTAAGCAAATAATATGAATACTCTCAAAGTATTAGGGTTACAAAGACCTTAAAGCTATGAAGTATACGACTAAGATGGTTTTGGTACGATTTTGATACCTCAATCTCTATGCCCTATGACCTTTTATACACCAAAGTGTCCTAAACGGCTTACAATACTTTCCTAGTTATATCAAATCTTTTAAATAAATAACTTATACATTTCTTTTACCAAAATATCTCATACAAATCACATAAGCAGTACTAATTAACTCATCAGTACTAACTTCTTCACTAGCAGCATTAACTCCTTCAGCAGCATTAACTTTGTACTAACAGTAGTAACTACTTAAGAGTTTTTCTTCTAAGTCTATGAGCAGTCTTAACTTCCACTAGCAGTAGTAACTTCCTCTTATAGTAGTAACTTCTTCTAGCAGTTGTAACTTCACCAGCAGTCTTAAACACTTAGAATACTTTTCATTGAAATTCTCCAGCAGCACTAACTTTGACTGAGCAGCATTAACATCAATAAGAACAACAGTAATACCAAACAACATCAATAAGCTTTTAATCCCAACATAAGTTTTCCATTTTGCACCAAAACCCATTTGATCCATAATCGAGTCTAAGAAAGTCCAACTTACAGAATCAAATGCCTTTTCAAAATCCACTTTAAAAAGAAAAAGCTTTTTCTTATGTTTCTTAGCCCATGATACAATTTCGTTAACCAAAAGTGGACCATCTGTAATTTGGCAGCCTTTTAGAAAGGCCATTTGCACCTCTCCAATAACCAAGGGGATAACCATGGCAAGGCGGTTTGCAAGTACTTTTGCAATGATTTTATATTGGCAACCAATAAGGCTAATTGGTCAAAAGTGACCAATAGTAATCGGGTCATCAACTTTTGGAACAAGGGTAATGAATGAAGAGTTACAACCACGTGGGATGTGAGGCGAACAATGGAAATCATTGACATAGTTAACAATGTCCGTACCAAGTAAATCCAAATATTTTTTGATAAGCTTGAAAGAGAACCCGTCTGGCCTGGGAGCCTTTATCTCCTCCACAATCCCACACATCTTCTTTTATTTCTTGAGGAGTGAAGGGGTTTTCAAGAAGAAGGTTGTCGTCAGGAGATAGTTGTTTAAAAAGGTTACTACGAAATGAGGGTCTATTATGATTTGTTTCTTTGAATTTTGAATCAAAGGTATTAAAGATATGTGATTTAATGGTTGAGGGGTATGTGATCCACGAGCCATCAATTGCAAGCCCATTAATTCTTGATCGGTTTCTTCGGTTGTTAATATAACCATGAAAGAAGCTAGAGTTTTCGTCACCCTTAAGAGTCCATTTTACTTTGGCCTTTTGTCTTTTATCTTTAAGATTTTTGTGTTCCAGGGCTGTTAAGGATTTAACTATGTCACTTCTGGTGAACATGTCTCCTGCTAAGAGAGGGGAGTGCACGGCTATTAAATCAATTTCCATTATTTTTTCCCGCAATTCCATGGCAACCGTTGTTTCAGTCGCGATGACAATGGTTCTCCAAAGTTTAATGGCAAGTTTGAGCTTTTTAAGCTTAGCCTTGAATATGATAGCTGATAGGTTCAAATGAGAGTCAGTGGGAGAGGACCAACAGTCGGCGATAACATTGATAAAGTCCTCATGAAACAACCAAGAGTTGTAAAACTTGAATAGGATAGGGCCAAAACCATTTTGGCTCTTACTAGGGAGTTCTTGGATCATTTATAATATAGTATAGATAAAGATGTATTACTATTTATGCTTCCAGTAGGCATGTATGTTTGTGTGTGTTTAATATCTATCAATTTCTAGCTCCAAATGCCTTATGTAGCACATGCAAGACATACCAAGTTATCCTATCTATCTCAATTTATTAGTCCACTTTGCAGTTTAAAAAGTTATCACTAATACATTTTTTACCAATTCAATATCATTTTTATCCATTAAAATCTCACTTGATTGGCTAAAATATCAAAGTGGACAAATACTTTAGGACAACCCAAAATAGTAACATGAACAAATAAATAAGAATGGAGGATTCTTAGATCATAGAGATGCAACATTCAAGATTATTTTGAATGTATCTAAATTGAAATCAAACCTTCATGTTTAAGTTCCCATTTTTTACTGTTTAAGAGACATCAAAGAGAACTACTCAGGGGTGGCATAAAAGCAAAAAGGATCGTGCGTGACAATAAAAAAAATAGGAGGGATCACAAGTTCAATTCATGGTAGGTGCAAATAACTTTGAATTGAAGTGGTCACACCAACCTCCTAAAAAAATAAAGGCTTTACCTGGTTTGTGTATATGTGTTGATGGATTCAAACCCCGTTTATTAGTCGGCTAAAAGTTAGAAAACAATATTTACCCAAATAAAGATACATTGAATAGATTTTTAGTACGACACATACCCGAAATGGTAAAATGTCTTCAATGTTCTTGAATGAGCATAGATTGTAGGAATCGATCACCCAACAACCTGGAGGTTAGATTGCGGAACAAACCTATGAAGAACTCAATACACAACTGCAGCTATATCTTGACAAAAAATAACATGAGCATAAAGTATAACCCTAACCAAATGTTGATTAGTAAGAAAGAATGATGTACAAAACCCCTTCCCCTCACCTCCTTTTATAGGGATGAGGGGAGGGGGAGGAAAAACCTTAATACATATAGAAGTCTAAAGAGTCGGCTATAAAGAAACGAAAGAAAACAATTATTAGTTAGGACTTGAATTGCAATGATAGGTAAAGCCTTTATATTAGCCTATATCAAAACTTACCAACACTTAGCAACTCCAAGACATAAAGCAAAACTAAAATAAAAA
>BQNB010106709.1:0-20188 GCA_026074375.1 Tanacetum coccineum | reverse complement strand
TTACTTAAAATCTATGAAAAATAAAAATTGTAAATTTAGCTAAAAGAATAAGCAGATAAAAAGCAAATAAGCTCGAAAAGCTAAAACTGAAAAACGTGTATAAGAGATTAATTGTGCAAAGGGTTAACAGAAAAGACCCAAGGGCGTAGTGGTAGTGTGTGTGTGTGTGTGTTGTGAGGGGGAGGTCACAGGTTCGAAACTTGTGACTTCCTTTTTGAAAAATTATTTTTTTAATTTTTCTTTTGAAAAAGCTAAAGACCCAGCTTAAACTGGTAACTTTTAAAAAAAATGGACTTAATACTAAAACTTAATAATAAGCTAAGAAAAAGCAACAAATAAGCAAAAGTTTGGTTTTCTCAACTCTTAGAAAATAAGCTAAACTGATGGGGCTTTATGGACCTAATAAGCTAACAGAAAAAGAAAATAAGCTAAAACAGACTTATGGCTAAACCTAATAAGCATAAGAGACAGGAAATAAGCAACTAAAATAAGCTAAAAAACAACAAGACAGCAGACTCTAAAGACACATTTTAAAGGATTTTTTGCCTAATTTTAAGCTAAGCTACAAGACAAATAAGCAATAAGAATAAACTAAAAAATAAAAACAGATGAACACCTATGCCCTAAAGACACAAATAAGCTAGAATTAAGCAGATAAGCCTAAGAAATAAGCTAGAAAAGCAAAGAGAAAATGACAGCTTTACTACTTTTGGTTTTTGGCTATTTAAAGAAAAGTGGCACTTTTAAGCTTAAATTTAAGACTCAATAACTACTTAGAAAACAAATAAGCTGAAAACAGACAACTACCTAGACCTAATAAGCAAATATGTCAAGAATTTAACTAATAAATTGAGCTGAGAAGCTCTCAAAAGCTAAAGGCAATGCAGACTTAAACTAGTAGTTTTTAAGGAAATATGTCTAACTTTGAGCTAATTTTAAGAACATATAAGCACTAGAAATAAGGTGAAAACTCAAAACAGATCAACTTTGATATCCAAAGAACACATTTAAGCTAGAAATAAGACAATTGGTTTAGAAAAATAAGCTAGATAAGGACTTGAAAAGTGACAGTTTACTACTAATATTTTTTAGCCTTTTTTTGAAGTTTAAATTGACTACTTGCAGCCCTAAATTTAATGATAAGCCTAAGAAATAAGCTAGAAAAGCAAAGAGAAAATGACAGCTTTACTACTTTTGGTTTTTGGCTTTTTGAAGAAAAGTGGCACTTTTAAGCTTAAATTTAAGACTCAATAACTACTTAGAAAACAAATAAGCTGAAAACAGACAACTACCTAGACCTAATAAGCAAATATGTCAAGAATTTAACTAATAAATTGAGCTGAGAAGCTCTCAAAAGCTAAAGGCAATGCAGACTCAAACTAGTAGTTTTTAAGGAAATATGACTAACTTTGAGCTAATTTTAAGAACATATAAGCACTAGAAATAAGGTGAAAACTCAAAACAGATCAACTTTGATATCCAAAGAACACATTTAAGCTAGAAATAAGACAATTGGTTTAGAAAAATAAGCTAGAAAACGGACTTGAAAAGTGACAGTTTACTACTAATATTTTTTAGCCTTTTTTTAAAGTTTAAATTGACTACTTGCAGCCCTAAATTTAAGCTAGAATAAGTTGTTTTAAAAACTCAAAAAGTAAAAACAGATTAAGCTTGATACCTAATGAGCTTATACTATCAATTTCAGATCCTTAAACAAACTTAATCTAACCTAAAGTTGCTATTGAAAACTGGATTTAACACTTTGAAAATAATACTTAGACACTTAGACAGAATTTGACTTCAACACAATGGACAAATGCTCACTTAAACCAGATCTATTCTACTGCATATATGACCATGAACAAGCATGCAATTAACACCAATTAGCCACTAATGACAATCTAAGCAAATAAGCTTATTTATGAAGCTAGAATTCCACAGATTCAAACCATTGATAGATTAGACCTTAAACTTGGGATCTAAACTTTAGAGACCAAAACAAACTGACTTTTTGGCTTTATTTGACCTTGTTAAATCTGACTTAAGGACCAAAAGTGACTTAAGCAGCACTAACATGTGTTAGTGCTGCTTGTGCCAAACACCCCTTTAAGATCTGAATTCTCATTTTTAAACTACAAAAGATTGAATTAAGCTAAATTTGGTGAAAACAGATTAAGTATTAAGCAAATAGAGAGCAATTGGAGAAAACTTGCGAAACAGTTGTTCATCTAGTGCATCTCCTATTCTTCAGTATTATAAATACCGTCTGGTAGTAAATAAACTCCATGGAAATTCTCCCACTACGATAGTAAATAATTATCCCAAAATTCCAAAAAAATAGATGTGGGTCTTTGAAATACATCTTGTACTTCAACGATTCCCATTGAGTTTTGTAGCCTTTCAAAATGTGCGGTCCACATCTCCTTAGATGTGTTCATTGCATCCACAATTGTGTAAAATTTCATCCCCAATACCCAGTCAATCATATAAAAATACAAGACAAATAGCTTCCTTTCTTCAGCTATGAAAGTAAAGTTTGTAGTCTTCTACTGCTGTCATGTTGCGTGTATTAGTATCCTCAGCCTTATCTTCACCACTATAAAATACATTTGCAGCTACAGGAAAGTTATGTTCTCTGTTTCTTCAAACACGCTAGAGCGGCAATGAGTATTTACGTTTGCGTAGCATATTTAACCTTCAAAGATGCACATCCCTTAGATATATACACTCATGTTCAGAGAGTTTTAGCTGTCGAAGTACTCTGAAATAAACGCGAACGCCCCTGAGAATACATCTCTTACCTGGTCCAAGCAACTTGGTGATTGGAACATCCTTTTTGAACCACTCCATAGATATTTGTGTGGCTTATGGCTACTCGTTTGAGAGGTAGGTGTAACCAGAGTAAACATGATGCGAAATGGAATAGTTAGAAATAGAGTGTTAAAGTTTTTGTATTGGATCTTAAGTCTATGTAATTGATTTGATGTTGTGGAGTTGTATGTAAATTATACACAGATTCACAAAAAGAACGAGTTTTTATCATTCGTGCTATGATCAAAACCGATAATAATTTAACACAAATTTTTACAAACTCACTAGATAACCCGAATGATGTTGATTTCAAAATCGTGGCCAAATTGATTTAATTGTTCTAAAACCAATACTTTCCTTCGGGCTAAGGGTTCGTTGCGTCAGTTGAAGCTCTCTCTCTTTTGAATTAGAATTAGAAGATTCCATTGAAATTCGATGTGTGAAATAAAATTAAGGATCTTAGGTAGATAATGTGATTGATGTTGTGGTTTTAAATGCAATTAACGTTCACGGGATTTTACAAGTCTATGATTAAAACCGATAAAAGATTAACGGGATTTTACAAAATCAATAGAAAACCGTGAATGAATAATCGGAATCAGCGGCCAATTGGTTTAATTGTCTAAAAACAGATAATTTTTTCTGGCTAGGGTTAAAGCTGTTTGTTTAAATAGGCTCACCAAACTGAAACGGGTCAAAAAATACAGATGGGCCGTGAGCTAGAACAAAAACAAGTCTAACACAAATTCCAAAAATATGAAAAATGTCAATAACTCATAGTAAACGAGGGTTTTGGGCCTCGAAAAATCCTTAACCAGCTAAAGGTGGTTACAACGTGATCCGTCTCGTTTTTCTCTTCGATTTGAGAGGTCACGGGCCTGAAACGGACTTACGGATCAAAAGTTATGGCTGTTTTACTGAAACCCTTTTCTTCACACAAAAAATTCTTAGTAAACCGCTGCCAATTAGTAACTCGCTGTTTGATAACTCGCCGTTTAGCAACTCGCTGTTTAGCAACTCGCTGTTTAGCAACTCGCTGTTTAGCAACTCGCTGTTTAGCAACTCGCTGTTTTAGCAACTCGCTGTTTTAGCAACTCGCTGTTTTAGCAACTCGCTGTTTTAGCAACTCGCTGTTGACCTAGTCAAACCGCCGCCTGACAACTTCCTTAAAACGTGGATCTTGTCAAACCGCCATTATGAACACCAAGCTCGATTTTTTCAAAATCACTCAAATAAGCATTTAAGCCACGAACCAAAGCAAGGATTTGCAATATTAAGCGTCTCTAAGAAGATTTAACACACAATAACATGTATATCTTTGTGGATCGTCCAAAAAATAGCAACTCTCCACGAAGAACACCTTACTTTGTTTGCTTATAATTCGAGCTAGGAGCTTGTTTAACACACGAAATTTGAAGCACTCTTACCTTTTGATGTGTAGAACAAGTGAAGATCAAGATTAACAACCCATTAGACCCAAATTTTTTTTTGAGCCGTGGGTATTTTTCCACAAAATAAGCCACGAATTTGAGCTAGTTTAGCCACACGAATCAATCACGAATCCACCCTTTGCTCTGATGCCAATTGTAGGATCCCGTAACACTTCACTTCATAGAATCAAACACGAAATCGGAACTAGAAATGAGAAAGAGAGGGTTGTTCTAGAGAGAGAAAGAAGAGAGAGAAATGAGAGAGAAAGTGAAAAGATATTTTTGATATTTTGAACAACTTAGCTTTTTCTAAATGAGAAAAAGCTTATATACCCCGTCACGTTAAAGGTACGCGCGGGATATTTAACTAGGACCCGGGCTCGGGTTTTGCTTGGGATTAAACCCAAAACATATACAATATTAGATTAACTATCGAGCCCGATTCCCGATATTATCTATTATACCCAACATTGTGATTATACATAGGGTCTCATCTTACTTCTTAGTACCTTGTGAGTTGCACAATGGTCTCATTTCGGATCATCAACATTGTAAGTTAAACAATGGTACCCTCTAAAATATATTTTCTACATACTTTAGACAATATCGTACTAACACGAAGACCGTATAAATTTTTGTTTACATTGGATATTTAATTTGTATGGATCTAAGTATACAAGTCTTTATGGGCGGGACTTGTAATATAAGGATTGAGATGATAATTGTTTAGTTAAACAAACCCTTCCAGTAATTTTGTTTACATGGGATTGTGTATGAATCTAAGTATTACAAGTCTTGTATGGGCGGGACTTGTAATATGAGGATTGATATGATAATTGCTATGTTAACAAAGCCGTTACAGTTCTGTTTACATAGAATTATGTGTGAATCTAAGTATTGACAAGCTTGTATGGGCGGACTTGTAATAGGAGGATTTATATGATAATTGCTATGTTGAACTGGGTTCATCGAGACTTTTCCTTATTTACTCTAACCGAGTACTCTTAACGATCTCTGAACACTAGTATTTCCCCTATATTTTACATCCCCGCCGAAAACGAGTTTTGGAACACTCGTCCCATACTTATTAGAGCACATGTATCATCATGTCATCCATCACCTTGAAAGTTATGTGGGTACGCGTATGCATCGGAATAATATAGGATGATTATAATCAGTTTTTTTAAAAGGATTGGACGCCTCTTCATTAAATAAATAAATTATATATCCCCGAACCATAAGTTTATACATTTATCATTTACATACATTGGGACGCTTCTTTATGCAAATGGACTGAATTATAAATGAAGTGGCTTAATGGTAGCCATTGAGAGAGTATGAACATGAACTTTGATAATCACCGGAATTCGTTGTAAAGGTCTAGCCTAGAAACACGGCAATCGTCTTACCGTACTCAGGCAAAATCTTAAGTGCCGTACTTGGAGCTACCTTATCTACATTCTTAAGTATTACTTTTGGCCGTTGCTAATCCTCAGCGGATCACGAACGTCGTAAGAGAACTAACAGACTTTGTACAAAACACTTGAGCTATTGGAGCTGATCAATCGAACAAACGACTGGTACCATAATCCGTCGTCTATCGCATAAGCCTCTCCGCGAGCTCCTCATCATTTGTAGAACTTTGATCTGGGAGATTGTCTCTCGGAAGGGATCCTCACCCTCTGCATCCCAACATCCATTTGTTAAGTATGACGTTAATGGTCGCTGCTGTTGGTCTGGAGCGGTCCCGATTGATACAACTTTTTTATCCAATAGTAATGCAAAATACTCCCCTTAAACAGATAAACACCTATCCGAACGAAACAACTAGTTGGACTATTCATATTCGGGCCACTAGTAGGAAGACTTAGTCGCGATACATCTAGTAGTCGCCAATAAGTCTTGGGGTACTTACATACATAAGCCACGTTGATGTGAATCATCGAACATTACAGATATTAGAAACGAGACTCCGTCCTGGAACATTTAGAACCTTATACAAACATACTCACGCGACTACACATTCTTCTTGAGGTTTTTACTAAATGAGACTTTCCCTATAACGCGGTTATACCAGTCATAAGATCTGTAATGATATATTTTGAGATACCTATTTTAATGGATTAAATATCCTGGAGTGTTGTAGGACGAGTGTGTGTAAAAGGGGAGGTCCAGGGTTCGAATCCTTGACCTTCCTTTTTGGTAAAACTTTTTTTTCTTTTTTTTAAAAAAAACTTATAAAAATAGACAAAAATATGAAACTTTAAAAAAGTGACTTTTTGATAAAATGAAAAATAAGCTGGAAAAAGCTAGGAAAAGCCGGCAGACTTAACTAATTTTTTTACACTAAGAGCTTTAGCTAAACTGTTAGGCTACTAATGGGCAAATAAGCTAGAGGCTAACTAAATAAGCAAAAACAGAAGGTTTCCTATACCTAATAAGCAAGAGCAAACAAAATTAAGCAAGGGCAATAAGCTAAAATAGGCAGAAAAAATAAATAAGCTAAGGGGAACAAACTGCATACAAACAGCCTAGGGGACAACTTTTTGGGCTTATTTCTAAGCACCTAAAGGGAACCTAATGGCTAACATGTAACATCCGAGAATTTTCGAAATTTTGAATGACGATTTCAATCTTTGACTTTTAGGGTCTGGCTTGACTTATAAGAACGATCATCTAAATCACGTTTTCACGACTCGGACTCTAAAGCAATTTGATGTGAAATGATATTCCTGACAACTTTTTAGTTTTGACCGAGACCCGAAAACAGTCAGAAGGTGACTGAAATGCCCTCGCAAGATTTTAGAATCAAGAACGAGTACCGGCACAAAAATAATTAAATTACATTTAATTATCACGTTTTATTAAATAAGAATATTTAATAAATTATTTAACATTTTATTCAGTGACGTTTGTTGAAGACGCAAATATTCGAGTAAAAGGATCATTTTACGGACAAGTTTATCGGAAATATACAAAATAAATAATAAACGTTTTAAATAAATTTTATAAAACGTTTACGAAAAGTAGTCGAGTGAATACTCATTTTTATCAGAAAAATGATTTGGAAAACAATGGCGCAAGTTTCGTAACTTGAATCATTCGACAAGTCGCTCAAATGAGTCCCGAACCAATATTTTATAAAAGTTTCTTAACAAGTTACACATTTAGTCCCTCAAGAAATTAACACTTGACACTTTTATTTAAAAGTTTAATATATATATAAAAGTTTTATATATCTTTTTCATTTCATCTCTTATACACACACACATACTCATCACATCCCATTCTCTCTCTCTAAATTCATCGCCGGATCCGGCCACCACGCCGCCGCCGGAAAACTTTTCCGGCGGGTTTTTCCGGCCAAACCCAAAAATGATCCCCTCAACTCGATCTACTCGATCCCCTACACCACTCTCCTCCACGCGCCACCCACACTAAAACCCACAATATCTTCCACCCTACCAGCTCGCTGGCCTGTCAAAACAAGTCCATTCACCACCATTCCACCACCACAGCCGCTTAAACCACCACCAATGGTGCGTTTTGTTTGGGTTCATAAAGGGTGCGTTCGGGTTGGGTTTCGGGGCAGCCCTTACGTAAAGGGTGCGTTTGGTTTCGCTCAGCCCCTAAACGGGTGCGTTTGGTTGTAAGCATGGCACCAGAGGGTGCGTTTGGTTTTGTTTAGGGCGCCACGGGTGCGTAGGGTTGGGCTGTTAACACCCAAAAAGGGTGTGTGGGTGGCAGCCACCCAATAAGGGTGCGGTTGGTATTGTCACAGCCACCGGGGTGTTTGTTTCTGAGTATTAACACCGGTTAGAGTCCGTTTGGTTTAAGGGACAACAATAGGGGTGTTTGTTTTGGTTATTAACAGCGAATAAGGGTGCGTTCGGCGTATGGTTAGCACCATTAAGGGTGCGTTTGGTTGTTCATACCGCAGCAAGGGCTGCGTTTGGGTTGTGTTTTCATCGATTAGGGTGCGTCTGGTATTAAAAACAGCCATAGGCTGCGTTGGTTTGTTTGTTACACGGCCATGGTGCGTTTGGTTATGCGTACAACACCAAGGGGTGTTTGTTTCTGTGGTTAACACCACATAAGGGTGCGTTTGGCTGTGTAAATCAGCCAAAGGGTGCGTTTGGAATCGGGTCAGCAGCAAGGGGCTGCGTTTGGTTTGTGTTTTCACCAAATAGGGTGCGTTTGGTTGTATAGAAACACAAAATGGGTGCGTTTGGATCTGTTTTACAGCCGAGGGTGCGTTTGGTTTTGTAACACGGAAAAGGGGTTTGTTTGGTTTGATAATCAGACACAAAAAGGGTGCGTTTTGTTTTGCACCATAATTAATTCGATTATTTCGTTATATTATCAATTGGTTATATGTGATGAAAATCTAATGAAACTTGCGACGTCTAAATATAATATGTATTAATAATTAAAGAAAAACTGATGATAATAAGCAATAAGCCATGAGAGGACACATTTTAGATAAGTTTTTGATTAAAAACGACTTTGGCGCGTTTTTGTAACGTAACATTGTGAGCATAAAACGGAACAAGAATTTTTGGAGATTCGAGACTTTGAAAGTCAGACTTTGGTTTACAAAATATAACAAATAATAAAATGAAGACTGGACGATTTGATATACAACGGGACTTTTAACTCCCAATAACGAAGAAACAGGAGTGAAATCGGAATATACACTTTAGTAGAAAAATAGGTTATTTTTAATATATATATTAAATCTGACAGATCTATTAATTAAACGATTTGAGCACTTTCGAGTCCGTTTCAGCCTTCCGGCGAAACACGAAAGTTGTTCGTAATGACATTTTACTTTGCCGCGAGGATTGTCAGTTTTAAAAATTAAGACATAGCGGGTTCAAACCAAAGTCGGTTAATATTATTTTCAATTACTATATTTAAGACCACAGTTCGGAGCTTTTAAAAAACGGAAGGTCAAAAAAAGTAACGTTTTCGGTAAATATTCCACATAAGCTATATTGGAACGGAAAATAGTATATATTCATATAATATACTAAGGGTTAAGGTTTAAAGACGCGCAAGTGGATTTCTCATCACATGTATATATGTATGTATACATATTAAAATATGTATGATTTCGTCGTTACGATGTACGCATCGTTGATCGTATTTAATACGTGTATTATAATAGAGCGACATAATTATAGGTCGTGGCCGAGATCGTTGCAGATTTGGGTTGAGATTTAATTGATTAATTGATCGAGGGTCTTTGACAAGGTTAGTTTATAGGTCCCCTGTTTTTACTCATCTTACAATATTAAATCGGGGTGAGAAACATGCCTTGTTGTGCAAATGCGTTACATGGTTGATTACAAATTGGTTGCATACGCATTTACATAATTCGCTATGGCTCATTATTTGACTTCATTATTTGGTCACAATAATACATACTTTACATTTGAAAAGATTTAACGATTAGCTTAGGCGGATTTGATACTGAACACGAACAAAAAATTACTTCCCGGGTGTTCTTGGAGGGACACCGTAAACTGGAGTACATATATTTTTACTTTACTTCAACGCCCGGTGTTCTTGGAGGGGAAACACCGGTAATGGAGTATAATATTCATTTAGAATCCCATGCCCGGAGTTACTGGATGGGACACTTTGATTGGGTACCTACAGTCTAAAACGACACAATAAGCGTCATGAACTGTAAATCGACTTGGAGTGTGAGCGCACTGTTTAATTAAATAGATCTATTCGGGTGTGGATCCCTGTTCGGGCGATTAGCTATCGCCGGTAACGAACGTTATAGCGTGATGTCCACGCGAATGATATAAAATAGATCTATTCGGGATTGACAACCCCCGTTCGGGTGACTAGCTATCACTGGGAACGAACGTTATAACATGTCGGATCACGTTGGACATAGGGCCCCCAACAAACACAAATGAACGTTGACCTTGAATAAAGTGGCAAATACATACAAGAAACATTTTGGTGACATTAGAATTTGGTCAGCTTCATATAAAATCTTTGGGATAAGATTGGTACTTTTGGTGACATAAAATGTGTCGCGCATTCTTTATAAATCTTTGGGATTTTTACATGGTACTGTGATGATACAATGGACAAATATATTCAGTTGAAACCTACATTCATATTTAAACTAATCTATGAACTCACCAACTTTAATGTTGACACTTTTAAGCATGTTTTTCTCAGGTGAATTAGATGCTTGGATTATTTGATGTGCATTGGAGTCTTTACATTCAAGTTTTTCATGGTGATGCAATTATGGGACAACTATTATTTTGATTTCAGAAAATCAAACGGATTCTTATTACAAACGGAACACTTTTAGAGGACGATCTAATTGTTCTACGCGTGTATTATGAAGTAGCACCCCATATGGTATTCCGCTGCGTTGTTGATATTTTTGGGGGTGTTACAACTTCCGTAAGGCATCACCATTTGGTCTTGTATCAATGTATCGTAAGAACCGTGATCGCCATTGTGCATATCGTCCTGTTGCAAGCATTGGTGGACGATCCCTTGAACCTGCTGCCATTATGTTGTTATGCATTTGACTGTCGGTTGTGGAAGTTACAATTGGAGTTGTCATGATGAATGATTGACGAATTATGAAGTGAAAAATGATTGAAGGATCTTAAGTGTTATGAAGTGTTGATTGGATTGTGGTTTTAAATGAATTACCGTTCACGGGATTTTACAAGTCTATGATTAAACCGAGAAATAGAATTCTTTCGCGGGATTTTACTAAATCAAGAAGAAACCGTGAATGAATAATTTTTGTTGTTAAAGTTTGTTGATTAAGTGTCCTTGTAGTCCAAATTAAAGTCCAAAGTCCTCGTATTTAGTCCATGAAGTTTGTTTGTCTTGATGTGATGTCTTGATGTGATGTCTTGATTAAATACCACCTGATGTGATGTTTTTTCGGGAAATTAGGGTTTCAAAACATGGGTTTTCAATGGACAAAACGCAATGACTTTAGTCAAAACGCAACTATCTTTGATCAAAACGCAGTCACTTTTCTTGATCAAAACGCAACGTATAAAAAATTTGGGCAGAGTAACGTTTAGTCAAAACGCAATGATGGTCTTCAAAACGCAACCTGTAGACAAAACGCAACGAGCAAAACGCAATGAACTTGATCAAAACGCAATGAATTTGATCAAAACGCAACGAGTCAAAACGCAATGAACTTGATCAAAACGCAATGAACTTGATCAAAACGCAACGAGTCAAAACGCAATGTTTTTGATCAAAACGCAATGAACTTGGTCAAAACGCAACAAGTACAAATGTCACTTTCAAGTACAGTACTTTTTGTCTCTTATACAAAACGCAGTCACCTTTTACTCAAAACGCAACCCGAACTAATTGTATCCAAAACACAATGACGAAAAAACTTAATCTAGCTAGATTTTCACCCTTTTAAAAGCCACGAAATAAATGTAGAGACCTCACAAAACGATACAAGAGGGTTTGCTTTTTAAGCACAAAAAGTAAAACAACTTTAACACCTTAACCACGAAATCAATATCATCATAGTCACTCAAGGTATTTTTTTTTTCTTGTTTTTTTTCTAGTTCGAACCAAAGAAAAAAAATAAGCCACGAATTTTGTACTTAATCCACAAATCAAACACGAAACACCCGAGGCTCTGATACCAAATGTCGGTAACCCAAGAATCACTTCACTTCATTAGGATTAACTAGAAAATAAGCTAGGAGGTGAGAAGATTTGTAGAGAGAGAAAGTAGTGAGAAAAAGTGGTTGAATTACTTGCAAATGGAAAAAGTTTACAAATGAACCAACACCCTCTCCTTCCTTGGAGAGGGGTATTTATAGTGAAGACTAAAAGGCTTGCAAGCCTTTAGTAATTCTACGGGCCGGACTCGGGTTTACTTGGGCTTTCGCCCGATACACGTGACCGATTAGATTACAAATAAGAGCCCGTTTACCCGTCTAGCCTATTACAACGTATATTAATTTAGTGACCGAGACTTAATATAATTATGAACGAACTTTCATTGTTCGACTCAATATTTTGAGGCTAACAATGTTCAACCCATAACATCCAGTATCCGACATGATATACGTTCGTTTCTAGTGATAGCTAGTCACCCGAACGGGGAGGTCAATCCCAAATAGATCTATCTACAATCATTTGCGCTCACTTTCCAGTAATTGACAGTTCATGATTCATGGGCATAGTGGGTTATCGCTACTTAGGCAAAACGTATTCATAATAAAAGTGACACTAGCCGTCCAATTTGTAAAACATGCAATATGTTAAATATTTTTAATGTTCTTTTTCTCACCCCAAAAACTTGTTAAATAATAATTTAAAAATATGGGGCTATGAACTCCACCTTGAGTGAGTAAACTGATAACAAAATAATCCCAAGTATAAACGCGACATCACTCTAACGCCTCGAATGCAACCTCGTTTAATTATAGGTCGAAATCAGTAATTCAAGAGTACGTTTCCAACAACAACTGTATATAAATCCCTATATAGTTATCATCGTACTATCGTGTTCGGAGGCATCATAATTTAAAAGGTCATGACAATGACGTACAGGAGTTAGGATACTTATTAAATCGTAAACTCCAACAATCGTCAATACGCCATCCGAAGAAGCCCATTATAAATTCCCTATAATATAAACCACTTTCGATAACTAATAAACATTATATAATCTAATAGCTATATCACCATCCTAATCGTTTAAGTGAGAAATCGTAATTATAAAGTAAAAAACGTTTATAATTACGCCTTTAGTAAAAAATGACATAAACTTTTGTCGTTTTAAAGGCCCGTTCTCGCGTTTCAAACGCCCTACGCTTTCGTAATAAAAAGATAGTGATCATAAAATCACATTTCTTAGTTTTTGAGATTCTGTGATGAAATATTGGTTTTAACTGTTCATAACAGCTAAAAATCTTTTTATACTTTTATTACTAAAACCCGTTTTTGTCGTTATCTTATATCGTTATATAGGCTAGCTCCGTTTTTATTAAGCGATTCTTTCCGAACACGTTCTCGTAATAGAAGAATTTTATCATAATATTGATGTTTATAAAGTATAAGTTTCCTGTGAAGAATAGTACTTTTTAATAAAAATTGTTTTATAAAAGTATTAACTATCGTAAACTTTAAATACGTATCTTCTTCGTTATTAACGTTTTTTTTCGAGTTCTTAGACCCCACGATCTTGTGACATGTAGTATTTTATAAAATCATAAAACATATATGTAAATTTCGAATTACAAACAGCCCCTTAAGATATTTTTCAAAAATGTGTTTAAAACTTGTTTTTAGACATTTAGCTTTACCACTTTGTTATAAACCCATATAGAACCCATAATATCTTTTGTCCTTATAACATATATTAGTCATAGGCATTTTTTGTCCAAGAAGGTCCATATTATCAAAGCACAAGTCCTTGCTATACTTCACATCTAACTTAATAAGAAAACTTTTAGAAACCCTAATTTGTTCATATAAATATTTACTCTTAAGCATCATGTTAAAACACTTATACATCCATTTTAACATCATATTAGCATCCATATGGCATGTAAATAAGTTTACAAAACAATGATCATAAGTAAATATTCATTTTACATATTCAAAATTATCCTAGATGGTGATTTAGCTAAATATAACATATGAACACATAAAAATCTTAGTATAAGAAAAGGTAAAAGCTTAAATATAAACCATTGTGTGGATTAGTTTTCAAACTAGACTTATTGGTCCTAGGGTGTTCTTCTACTTTCTTCTTGTTGACACTTTTAGCCGGCGAGATCCTATTTTTCTTTGTATTGCTCCTAGGCTTTGATCCGCTAGCGTCAGTGCAACTGTTTACTCCTGTAGAAGGAATCACAAGGACATTAGTCTTCTGAATGTTTAGTTGCTCTACATGTTTGTGTGTGTTATTATTTTTCGTTTCACATTGGTCCTCAAAAGTAACTCGCTTTTTCCTAGTTAAAGGGGTAGAAGCATGCTTTTTATCTCGTTTATCGAAGTCTTTTGGACAAGTGCCAATCACATATTCTAATAGTTCCTGAGAGTGTTTAGTGTAAAGGCAAGCAGATGCAAGTGATCTATCTAATGGTCTTTTAACCTTAGCTTCCTTTACTATCTCACGAAGGGTTTCTACACTTTCTTAAGATGTTTGAGATAATCTAGATAAACTTCCTTATTGTTCCTATTGCGAGGGGGGATTGGTTTAACATCTATAGCATACCTACCAGGTGTAAGAACTCTTGGTTTTCCAGAATCTATAGTGATGCATTTCATATTTTCATGTACTTGGGCTTTTAGATTCTCATTTTCAGTTAACAAGGCAGTTGTCTATTCGATATGTTTAGCACGCGTGATCTTAATAGAATCATACAATTCCTTGTAATGCTGCTTAATTGTTTCATTCTCAGCCCTAAAAAGCTCATTTTGTTCCTAGAGAAGGGTGACTTTTTCAGATAATTGAGTGATCAAAAAATCTAAGGCCTTGAAATTAAGAGTACGGACTGCTTCACTACGGGTCTATTTTAATTGAGAGATTTTCATTTTTAATTTTTTGATGGCGTTGTCCTTTCCTTGAATGGAAGCTTTCATTTTTTTGATTACAAAGACTAAGTCAAAATCAGGAGCATCTCGAGCGAGTAGAGATTTGTTGTTTCTAAAACTTTCTTTAAGGTGTTGATACTTTAATTGTAAATTTAAGTGATTTACCTCAAGGTTAGAAAAATGTTTTACTAATTCAGTATGATCATATTTTTGAACCTTATCATGTAATTTAGAAAGCTCCGCTTTAAGTTCCAGACAACGTGCTTGAACAACAGTGTGGGCATCATGCATTTCAGTGAATCTAGATACAGTAAGCTCATAATTTGTTGCAATATAAAACACTTCTTTGGACAAGCAATCAGCAATTAGATTGTCATTTGCAATGAGAAGATTTTTCCGCTCAATCTCATCATACTTCCTATTCACAACATTTTGGTCAACTTCAGCTTCCAACTCTTCAAAAATTTCTTTCATTTCTTTCATTTCTTTAGTGAGAGTCTTTTGAATACCCTCAAAATGTTCTTTAAGTGTTTTGAAAAATGGAATGACCTCGGTGAGATAACATTCCTTGGTTTGTTCAAAGCCCCTTTCCCCTTTAATGAGACCTATTGGTGTAATTCTCTTTTTACAGGTTTTTTCAAATTCTAAAAAAAGTTGTATAAGTGCAAAAATGTTAATTTTCACTTGACTTTTTATTGGAAGCACCTGGGGACAAGCGTTGTAGGTGTATTGGGAGGATACACCGTTAACGCTTTGATTGGTCTTGAAGTTGTGGTATGCTCTTTGAGAGCTTCTATTTTCATCTTGAGGACATCCTTGGACCAAAAAATCTGTCTGGGGGTCAGTTGTGTTTGTGGTGTAAAGGTCGCCATATAGTTCACTTTTGAGTAATATGGGGGTCGAATATTAATGTTGTGTTCAGTTTACAGAGGGGTTTTCATGTTGTCATTCATTTTCTTCATAGTGATTTCAGCTATCTCTAGGGTATCCTCTGAGTTGTGCACTATGGCAGGGACATGATGGGTTTTGATAAATTCATGACCATTATATAGAGCAGGCTGAACTTGCTTTGCATGGGTGAGACATAATGGGTTCTTATAGCCAATGGCTACCTTTCTATGTTCATCATAATAAGGTCTTGGTTTACATAACATGTGAACTGTTTGAAGACACTGGTCTTATTTGTATAATTTATCCTCGACCTTTTCTTTTAATGCTTTCATGTCCAAAAATTCTTCCAGGTATTTGTTTTCTTTTTGTTTAAAATCCTTTTTCAAAGACGTAACGTCTTCTACCATTGACTTGTTATGGTTAATGGTAGAGTTAAGTTGCATTTTTACATAATGAAGTTCCCTTTTCAAATTTTCTTTCTTAATATTACGGTCAGTGATAACTATTCTTAATTTTTCCTTAATCTTTTGTTCTCTTTCAGTTAATTCAAACTTGGCCCGTCTTTCATACAGTTCAACTTGTTCCTTATATGTTGCAAGTTCAGCAGTCAATGATGCATTAACTACTTTGTTCTACTCATTCGCAGAAACACTTTAGGCAGTCTGTTCATGCATGTCATTAGTTATCATCATATAAGCATCATTTGGCATAGAAAATACATTACTTTGTACAACTAGCTCTACGTTGTCCTTCACATATTGATCATACGGAATCATATTGCTATCACTCGTATAATTAGCATTTGAGTCAACAACGCAGTTTGATTATACATCGTGATGCATCTCGTGTGCATCATGATGCTTACAAACAACATCCTGATAGTTATCATATTCATGTACCTCAGATAGAATGTTCAAATCGTATGACGGACCGACTTCATCATAAATTGGATCTGCTAATGACAAATTTGCCATAAACATGGTCTGTACAGTAGAAGCCTCGTCAATATCCGAATCAAAAGCATCACATTCATCAACTTGAAACACTTATCCACATTAAGTGCTAGATCTTGTATTGGTGACTCATCCACATCCTCATCAACGACAGTATCATGACCACCTGCAAGAAACAACAACTGCTCTTCATCCAAAACCACACCATTTTCTTGAGCTTGCATCAGCAACATCTTGTCTTTGAAGTAATCTGAATTCTGTGGTCGCTTGGGTTGAGTGCAGTTCCTTGAAATGTGTCCTATACCGTTGTAGTTATAACACTTAATCTGTCTAGCTTGACCAGGATTTGCATTCCCAACTCTGTTCTGAGCCCCTCCATTACCAACTGCACCTGCGCCCATTGGATTGTCCCACTAACCTCTGTTCTGTCGACCCTGAACATTTTGAACAACAACCCTACCGTCTTAAATAGTGGCTTTGTTCCTTATGTTTAATGAAGTTCTGAGTTGATTGTTAGTTTGAGAGAGGTATGTTTTGTATGATTGAGTAAGTAGGGAAAGTGTTTTGGTAAGGTTCTCAATCAAGTTATCCGTTAGAGAGAGTCCTGAATCAAGTTGTGTGTTATCAGTAAAGTGTGGTTAATAGGTAACTGGTGGAACATATGTGGATGATGGAGTGGTAGATGATTGTGAGGAGTACTGCTGAGGTAAAACATTAAACATTAAGGCGAGAGGATCAGCGATGTGTTAAGTGAATCGTTCCAACATCATTTTGTTCTCATTAGCATGTACCTCGTGTTGCTTTAAATAAGCATACAGGTGATCATAGTTTGATTCCTTTAAGACTTTGTTCAGTTCCACACCTGTCACGAATATACCCCATTCAGGCAACATATTATTGACAAACTTTGAATTCAGCTGCATCCTGGGAATGGTCATCTTGATGTTTCGCATGTCGTTGATGAGCTTGGTAAACCTGACATAGTATTCATGAATGGTTTCTCCTTTGTTCTGATGGAAGTGTTCAAAGTCATCGTATAGCTGTGATTCACGATCTTCTTTTGTTAATTCAGAACCTTCCAGGAGCATCTTTACATTATCCCAAATGTTTTTTGCATCAATGTAATGATTGATAAGAGTGTAGATGTCTTTTGGTAACCATTGAAGTAGGATATTCGTTGCCCGAATGTTAGGGTTATACCTATCCTTATCTTCAGGTGAAAGGTCAGAATAGACTCGAGCTCGTTCTGGACCTAGATGTAGGGCACCTTCATTCCCTTTAGCAAGTGTTTCTCGAAATGTGCCCATCTGAAAAGGTCCTTCATCAATTTAATTTAAGATGTTCACCACATTCTCTTTACCCCGACAATACAGTCAAATACGTTGTTGCCATGATGCAAAGTCAGTCCTATCAAGCATAGGTAGCCGAATATCAGAACCGGCACATTGGATATCTTCTGAGAGTTAGCCATCTTAATAGATTGTGAAATGATTTAAGTTGATCGAACAATGATTAGTGAATGTATGTTAAAAGTGGTTATGTTTGTTTAAGTGTTTTGTTGTTTGAATTTGTTATGTTTTACAAGTTTGAAAAATAGTCCAAATGCCAAAGTGGTCCAATATTCCAAAACAGTGTCCTAAACCGCTAGAATAGTAATCAAACCGCTACTGTCAAACCGCTACCGTCAAATCTCTATGAAGAATTTATACCAAACCGCTACCACGAGGAAAAATGGTCAGAGGTTTAGTTCCCAAAGTACCTTGAGAAAAATCTTCAAAACCTGTAACAAACCGCTACCTCTAAACCGCTATGGATGGTAAACCGCTACGAANNNNCTGGTATATGTGATTTAGTAACTCTTTTTATATCTGTAAATGCATCAGGTAACTAATTTGTAATTTCTTGCAAATGCATAATCTTTTGAACCTCGGTCTCACATTGTTTTGTTCGAGGATCCATATATAACAATGAAGGTTCACACCAAATGACATCCTTTTCTTGATTTTTCTTTACCCCCCCTAATTTTGAGAAAACTGCTTAATCAAAGTGGCAATCAGTAAAACATGTTGTAAATAGGTCACCTGTTAAAGGCTTAATATATCTTATGATGAAAGATGTTTCATATCCAACATATATTCTCAATCTCATTTGAGGACCTATTTTTGTGCGTTGTTGTGGAGTAATGGGTACATACACTACACAACCAAAAATTCTGAAACACCCCTTAAATGACTCAAGAAAATTTTCTCATAATTTGACTTTATTAACAAACTATATAAAAAAAACTTGACACACTTTGGAGATAACAACATACACAAGCTCAATTACATTTATAAGAAACATATATCACAGCCACAAAGTGAAAACTTAAAGCACGAAAAAGATATAAACCTTCTGTGAACTGTAGTCAATACGCCGTATTCATTAGTTGAATACGCCGTATTTACTTAAGAAACGAATACTCCGTATTCAAAATATGGATACTCCATATACATAGATACAAGCACACTGTATAGACCAAGATATGAATACACCGTATTCATTAATTGAATACGTCATATTACACTTAGACTTGTAATACGTCGTATCAGTGGCCGTATTGCCTAATACGCCGTATACATTAGTTGGATACGTCATATTGGTGCCCTGATATAGAACATGTTAGCCTTAAAATATGTCGGCTAATACGGAATTACATTAGTTTACATTAGCCGGACACGCACGGACTAGAAATGTCAAGTGTAGTAAGTAGATCGTCTCCCGGGCTATATATATCCCCTCTATACTTCCATGGAGGGGTGAGGATTCATTTTACTTGTAATAAGGTGTGTGTGTTTCTCTCTCTAGAAAACACACATCTTTCCTTTCTCTCACTAAATAATATGGCTAAACATTTGTTCAATCCTCCCCGACCTCCGGATCATGCCTCTTGTTATGTGAATCTTATGGTTAACAATTGGTATCAGAGCTGCAGGAGTGTATTGTATCATTTGTTTGTTGTTACTATTCATGTCGCTGTTCCGGTTACTGTTCATGGTGTTCCTGATACTGTTCATGTAATGTTACTATTCATCTACGGTTCAGTTATTGTTCATTCGTGTATCTTTTTCGTGGTATAAGTATTCTTCTCCTTATAAGAATCAACCATGAAATTGATATATGTTGTTTATGTTGTTGATATGTTTCTGCCATCATTATGTTAATGACTCTGCTATGTTCCTTGTGCCTCAAGACAAGTTAATAGATGAAGCAAATCTGGGTTTGTTATTTTTTCTTGATTGCGTTTTGATGAAAAAAAAAACAGAAACGTTAATTGCGTTTTGACTGGTCAACGTAAGTGACATTGCGTTTTGACTGGTCAACGTCGGTTCAACACTGTGTTTTGCCATTGCGTTTTGATGTTGCGTTTTGCCTACTGAAGACCATTTATATAGCAAATCCAAACGTCATGCTGCAAAATTTTTAGAATCATTGCATTTTGTCTAAAGACACCAGACTGCGTTTTGACTCAAAAGAAAT
>BQNB010106708.1:6783-23331 GCA_026074375.1 Tanacetum coccineum | reverse complement strand
CTCTTTGATTATTTAAAGTTGTAATGTAAAACAACTTTTAATAATGGCAACTTAAGTCCCTGTGGTTTTATAAAAGGGAATTGGGTTAGGGTTTTGGGCTTTTGTAATGGGCCTTGTAGGGGTATTTAAGGGTTTAAGGCCCATTAAGGCTTAGGGACCATTTGTGTAACTTTTGGAACTTGGGAGGACTGAAATGAAACATTTGGGATTTGTCTTCTAGTGAGTTGACTTTGTTGACCCATAGTTGACTGAAGCTTGACTTTTTCTGGCTTTGGCTTTGAATCTTTGGCTTCTCTTGTGCTCTTCCGTTTCTCGTGTCCGTGTTTGCCCGTTTTTGACGGTTTTCTTATGATTTTTGATATATCCGTACCTGCACACACAAAACACAAAAACAAGTATATTTTTGCCATTTTAAGTCTGTTTTGGGTCATTTAGGGTCATTTTTGGTGTTAACGGATATGTGTATTTTACACTTATCATGTTGCTTTCCTTTCTGACAAGCAACACAAGTGTGGTCATTTTAAAAAATCTTTGAAGGTAAACCTCTTACAAGGTTTCCCTTCACAAGTTTGTTTAAGTTTTTAAAGTTAACATGACCCAATCTCCTATGGCATTTGTTAGATTCATTAATTGCCTTTGCAATTAAACAAGCTAAACCTCATGAAGGAACAATGTTCTCTAAATTGAAACTGTACATATTGTTTTGTCTAGGGATTCTAAGTAATACTCGATTTTCATCAGGTAACTTAAATTCAGGAGACAAAACAAGACATTCAGAGTCAGTAAATCGAACCTTGTTCTTTTTGTCACACATTTGTGACACAGAAAAGAGATTGAAATGCTGAAGTTCTTTCACAAAGCACACATACTCAAAATCTAACTTTCTTGTTATTATTTTACCTTTACCAGTTATGTAACCTTTACTTCCTCCAAAAGCAATAGGGCCACCATTAAAGTCTTAATATTCAGCAAGGTAGGCCTTATTTCCAGTCATGTCCTTGGGAAGGGGAAAGAAAGAAAAATCCACTAAAAACTAGTCCATTATTCTTTAAAGCTCTAAGTGGATAATCCTGCACACAGTAAAAAGAGATTAGGATTCTCTTAGTGACTTAGCCAGTTGGGCTTGAGTTCTGCTATGGATCTTGAAAGTGAAACAATTTCTAAGACTAGATCCACCATTGTATTTGGAGACATTTTTCCAATAGTGGTGTCTTTATGGTCTCCAAATACAACCTGCTGAGGGCTTAACAGTAGTTTCCCTTTTCCCCCCAACAGCACTAACTGCATTCACCTTAGTAGTATTAACCTTTTGTTTTGAAAAATTTGTTTTCTAAATGTTTGATGTTTATATAAAAGGCCCCCCCCCCCCCCCCCCAATTTTTTGAAAATGAGAATGAGTTTTTTATAGAAAAAACAGATGTTGTTTAACTCTATTCACAATAGGCTTAATAGTATTAACTTTCATAGCAGCACTAGTTAGTACCGCTTGTCTGTTAAAACTATGCATAGCAGTACTAACATTTTTAGTACCGCTAGCTCTAGTAGTATTAACTAGAATTTTGCCAGTTCTAGTTAGTACTGCTGTAGGAATAAATTGGTTTTGATGATTCACTCTTTGCACATTGTTCCAAATTGGCCTTATCTCCCTTTGACTAGAATTCCTTTTCATCCTTTTCTTTAACACGGTTTGTTTAGCCATCCTCTTTTCATGGAAATCACAATCTCTGATAAGATGATTGAGACTTCCACATACAAAACATGCTCTTGTATTAAATCCATACCTCAACTCTTTCTTATCCACTTTAGGATTTTTACTATGTGTGAAATGATTCTTAATAGTTTCCCTAGGAGATTTTACTTACTGGTTAGCAAAACTAGGTGTTTCAAGTTCTTTTATTGGTAGAGACACATACTCATCTTCACTATCTGATTCATACTCCTCAATGATAGGAGCATCAGACCAAACCTTAGGTTGACATTCTACATTAGATTCATTAACAACTGGTTCAGACACTAATTCAGGTGGTTCTGTACTAATGTTAGATTCACAGGTATCAATTTCACTGGTTTGGGTTTCAGATTCACTAGGTTGAGTCTGTTTTGGACCATATGTAAATTGTGAGTAATCTACTTCTATATCAGGTCCAGTTGGCATGTAATTCCCTGTCATGGGTGGGGGTACAACATGCATTCCTCCTGCTGTAACAAACCTATCATACAAAGGTTGTTTTTCTAACTCACTCTCCTTATTCATAAAAACACTTTGTAAAACTTCATTTTCATAGCTCAAAATACCATCATATCTGTGATCCCCATACCCAAGCCCAAATTTATCATTAGCACTCATTTGGGTATTAAGCAGTTTACCAAGATTTTTAGAAGAAGTGTGCCATTTTTCTACTTTAGCTTTTAAATCTTCTTTTTCTTTTTGAGCTTCTGCCAACAATTTCTTATGGTATGTTAGTACATCAGTTTTATCATCTAAGTCTATTTTCATAAACCTTATCTTTTCTTCATACCAAAGTTGACCTTGTTGATGAGCAACTAATGGTGTAGAGTTTTGATCTTCAACTTTTTAGACCTTGAGGTTTGGCCTTGGTATTGAGCTAATTGCGTGTGGATTGCACTAGGAGGTCTCCTTTGGTGCATCATATAGTTTTTTAAGTTTAGCATAAGACTCTTTACACTCATTTGAACAGGAAGTTACCTCTGTGTCTGAGCCTGAGCTGTTGCAAGCCATCAAAGCATAATCTTCTTCTTCTTCTGAGTGACTGGTCTAATCTACACCTTCTCCATCAATGGTCACCAATGCTTTAGAGTCTTCCTGCTTACCAGATCTTCTCCCATCCTTATTTCCAGAGTTCCAAGCATCTCTCCTCCTACTATCTTGATTTCCCTTGGTTCTACACTCTCTAGCAAAATGGCCTGTCTTGTGGCAATTGTAGCATTCGACTTTGGTTTTATCAAAACCAACTGGTTCCTTTGCATCAAATTGTAGCTTTCTACCAGTCTTTTTGTAGAACTTTTTCATTCTCATCGAAATCATGGCCACCTGCCATTTCAAGTCCATTTCTTCTAGGTCAAATTCATCAAGCTGTTCCAAGTCCTCATGATCCAATTGAGGGCAACTGGATTGATTTGCAAGTAAGGAGTATGATGAAGTTTGTTCATACTGTGAGTTTTGACCAGAAGTATTAGAAACACTATAAGCGGTACTAACATCATTAGTACTGCTTGTGTTCTCAGAGACAAATGCTACATTTTGCGTGCTAGAGGATGATGCAGTAGAGCCTTTTACATCATTCTCAAAGACTCTTAGATTATTATACAGATCATCAAAGCTGAGATTGTCCACTCCTAGTTTGGTCCTTATAATTAAGAAAACTTGAGACCAGGCAGAAGGTAGAGATCTAAAGAATTTCTGATTTGCATCCTCAGTAGATACACCTGCTCCATGAATCTCTAATTGACTCAGAAGACTTTGGAACCTGTCATAGCCTTTATGAAGCCCTTCTGAGTTTGATACAGAGAATCCTTCAAACTGTTGCTTTAAGATATACTTCTGCATCTTCTTTGATTCGTCATTTCCACCAAATCTGGATTTGATGGCATCCCACATCTCTTTTGCATCAGTCATCTTATGAAATTTAGCAAGATGATCTTCTGGTAAAGCCATAAGCAAAGTGGTCCTAGCTTTTCTTTCTCTTTCTCTGGCTAGGATCTCTTCTGTAGTCCTTGGAGGCAGAACCTTGATTTGACCTTGTGTATCTGTGGTGATTGATACAGGACCATTCCCATTTTGTATAACTTCCCAGATTGGATAGTCTGTATGGGCCAAATAATGTTCCATTTTCATGGCCCATATATCGTATTCTCCCTTTTTGAGAATAGGAAGTTTGATGGTAGAAACTGTGTGAGGAGTTTGTTGTGTTGGTGTTTGTGATGTTGAGGGTGGTGGTGGTGGTGGTGGAATTTCATCTTGTGATCCAGACATGATTAGTTTTGTAGGATGGTGAAGTATAACTGGTTTTGTTTGTTCTTCTTACTCAGAGTTTCTCACAGGCTCTGATACCACTTGTGAGTCCCAAATTGAACAGATCTTTGCAGCCTGCTAAGGGTGATAGCCAACTTGTATAAATACAGTTTGACTATATAGAAACACTAACTATGAATACTTATTGTATATGCGGAATCTACACAATAGTATTAAGAAGAACAATGAATAACTAAACTTGATTTCTATTAATCTGTTAAAGTGATTACAGATTACTAACTATGAGATATGATTGTATGAGATGTATATTGAACTCCTCTCTCTAACTATGCCGTGAGGGATCCTTTTATAGACTAAGGATAAACCCTAATAGGCTTACAAAACGCATAAAAGATAATACATATCTTTTCCTATAATATCTCATACATATCTCTTAACGGTATAACTAGTTTTCTAATAACTGGTACTAACTATGTGATCAGTACTTAACACTTTGTACTGTCAGTACTAATTATAACTATCGGTACCAACTATTATCACTAACGGTACTAAGTCAGGAAAACATAATTCCTCACAAAAGACATCATGGACCTAGTGATGTAATGCACAACCCTTCACAGCCACTCAAGATTCTCTCAAAAGAATTCTTGTTTCATTGTCACGGAGATTAAACGCATAATCTATTGGCATCTCACTCTGAGATTGTTGATATTGAAAAGATGGCAGTCTGCTCCAGCCTCCGGTCACTAAAACCAAAAAGCACTAATTGAGGCACTTATTGAGTCTAGAGCGAAATGAGATCAAATCATAAATCTCACATAGGACACAAAAGTACATTTGTATTAAACATCAATGATACAAAAGGTACAAGAGTCGCTTATATGTCTATGTGACATTGCATGTCTTTGTGACATTGCGCGGAACATTCAATAGTGATACTTAAGTAAAGTATTCACGATGATGAATGGAAATCCTACCAGTGCTAACATCAAGCCAACGCTGAACGTAGGTCACTAATTTGAAAATGATTGTTTAATGATTCAATTAGTGTTAACTAGTAATCTAAGTGATCTAGTAGTTATCGTGTTTTTCCGGAATTTGTTTTTGAAAAACACAAACAACATTTCCTTGATTCATTCAAGTGAAGTGTTGGATTACCAAGGTTACTTATGATGTCACAATATTGATGAGGGGAGATTGTTGGAATTGAAGTTAGTAGTTGACTCTCATGCTTAGACCGCACTCTACACATGACTTCACTATCGAATATTTAGGCGTAACAAGATTATGATTATGTTTGATGGTCATCAAATATAATCAGGGGGAAGAGAAGTGTTCTAGCTGAATATTTTGATAGAGCGCAACAATTAGGGGGAAGAAATGTGTACATCCGGGACTTAATTGACTTTGGTGTATACAACATAATGCAACAACTGAGGGAAGAAATGTGTACATCCGGGACTTAATTGACTTTGGTGTATACAACATCCGGGACTTGATTAACTTGGAGGTTATAGTTTCTTTCTTCTATGAGTTGTTTGTGTGAAAAGCATGAACACCGTCATATTTATTCCTTCATATTTCATACTCAAAGTTCAATGATACATTTCCGCAACTCTGATAAATCAAAGAACTTCCTCAAATCATCAAGTTGTTGATCAAGACAAAAGTTCTACATGAGGAAGATTGTAAGCTGTCAAGAAAGTATGAGTATGTTGGTTAGAAGCTTCAAAAGACAAATCAAGATGAATTCATGGTAAAGAATGATGATATGAAAAGATCTCAAAGGCAAAGTCAAAAAGGAAAATGGAAAGATCAAGATTAAGATCTCTAGAGAATGATTGGAACAAGACCACTATTACACAACAAGACTCAATACAAACAAGCATTAAAGTTCAAAGATCAAATTCACAAGAGAGATCTCAATGATCATCCTTTAGGGGGAGATTGTTACGAATAAGAAAATAATGATCATTAATGCAATCAAAGAGAGATCTCAATGATCATCCCTTAGGAGAAGATTGTTAGGAATGATAAAAGTGACGATCTTATTGAGATAAAAGTCTTGTAATAAATAGAGAAATAATATGGTGCAATAGGTTAGGTGATAGGCTCGTGACTTAAATAAAGTCACAAGACTCGAAAAATAGCTAAAAGCTAAGAAACAAGAGCTCCTTGATCTTTCTTGTAATTGGGTATAAATACCCATCACCACCTCATTAGTGGGGTGTGTCTTCTAATCTCATTTTTATCTTTTCTCTAATCCTCCTCCTCCCTCTTTCTCTCTCTAGTTTCTATCTTACTCTCTCTGGAATAAACACACACACAACACCTAAACACATACTCTATTGCTTATTGATCCTAAATTCAAGACCTAACATGATCATATTCATGTGAGCAGCATATGCGAGGAAAATTTGAATAGCATCAAGTCTAGCCACTAGAGCAAAGGATTCCTCAAAATTAATTCCCTCTTCTTGACGGTAACCATGAGCAACCAAATGAGCCTTGTTCTTTATAATTCCTCATAATTAATCAAGTTTCACCTTATAGATCCATTTTAAAGTAATGACCATCACTTTATCTGGACGAGGAACGAGTTCCCAGACTTCAAGACGTTCAGATTCATTAAGCTCCTATTGCATTGCTTTAATCCAACATGCTTGAGTTAATGTGTCTTTATAGTTCTCTGGTTCAACTAATGTGAGAAAGGCATCGTAGTAACAAAATAAGGCTTGTTTATAAAGTTGGAGTCTTGTGGAAACATGTCTTCCGAGTTCACCGATGATGTTGTCTAAAGGATGATCCTTGGTCTATTTGGTAACGTGTTCTGAGTTAGGAGCAGCAGTGTGCATAATGGTAAGAATAACGTCCGAAGAAGAAGATGCTTCAAAAACATTTTCTGGAATTAGAATGCCAAAGAATGGATCGTTATTCATGTATGCACCATCTAAGTCATGATTTTCTTCTTCAACATCATTAGAAATGATAGGAGATTGAGTTTCAGGTGTTGTTTGTGAGTTACTAGATGATGGTGCATCTTGGTTAACAATTGTTGAGGAGGATGAACCGGTTGATGCAGCGGGTTCTGGAGCTACTACTTCAGAAATTGGAGCAATGACTTCAGGGGCTGGGCGATCAACACTTGATGGATGATTGAGTAATTCATCAAATAGTGGTTGAAATAAAAGATCCCAATTAATTCTTGAAGGTGGTACAAACGGTGTTGAAGGAGGAGGGTTTGACACGAGTCCTGGACTGATTAATACAGGAGTCATTTCATGAAGTGCGGGTTCTAAACCGCTATTTTCAAAATCCATTGTTGTTAACTCATCAAAATCTACATGAATTATTTCTATGAATCGTCTGGTACGTAGGTTGTAAATTCAAAATGTTTTCTTTGTGGGTGCATAGCCAATAAAAATACCAATATCAGCTTTCGTTTGTAACTTTCCCAAGTTCTCGATATCATTTGTCGGATAACAAAGTGTATCAAATACAGGGAAAAATGATAAGTCAGGAAGTTTGTCATGTAAAAGCTCATATAGTGTTTTGCCGTGACGAAGACGTTTGATGGAATGATTTTGGGTGTAACATGCGGTAGCAACTACTTCTGCCCATAAAAATAATGGAGCTTTTGCATAAATCAACATTATGCGGGGAATTTCAATTAGCGTACGATTACGTCTTTCAACGACACCATTTTGCTATGGAGGACGAGCAACAGATGTTTCATGAGAGATTCCAACCTTCTCATAATATTCAGGCAAAGTTTGATGAACAAATTCAGTTCCATTATCTGTTCTGATTTGTCGGATAGGTGCTTTAAGCCGCAATTGGATCATCTTAAGAAACTTGATTATGAAATTTGGAGCTTCATCTTTTGACCTTAAGCACTTTACCCATGTAAATCGAGAGTAATCATCGACAATGACGAGGATGTACTGCTTTCCATTAACACTTGCGACATGCATTGGACCACAAAGATCCATGTGCAAGAGATAAAGTTTTTCTTGGTTGGTGTCTTTAGATTTAGGTTTGTGAGGTTTGTTCTTGCTTTTGCCCATTGCACACGCAGAACACAAATGGTCATTTTCAAATTTTAGCTTAGGGAGACCTCGAACAAGACCGTGTCTAGCTAAATGGTTGATTCCACCAAAGTTTAGATGAGATAGACGTCGATGCCATAGCCAGGACTTAGTCTTTAAGGCCTTTGACAAGAGACATATAGGAGAGGACGCCCTCATATTTCCAAGAGAAAGAGTATACAGATTGTTGCCTCGAGATCCAGTCAATAGATCAACACCTTCCAGATTACGAATGAAGCAGGTGTGTTGACAAAAAGCAACTTTAAGGTTCGAATCACATAATTGCCGAATGGAGAATAAGTTGTGTCTAAGTCCTTCTACGTAGTAAACCCTTAAGATCATAACATTCCCAATCTAATAATCACCATATCCTAATATCTTTGCTACGTGATCATTTTCAAATTTTACAGTACCCAAAAATTTATTGACGATATTGGTGAGCTGAGAGCGATCTCCAGTCATATGCTTGGAGCAGCCGGAGTCCAAATACCAAAGAATAATTTAGACGACCTGAATTCATCAAGAGAGGAAGATGGAACATCAGAAACTATAGATCCTCAAGATTTACTGGGTTCCTTATTGTTAGCAGATATAGATTTAATAATCTTAGGTTTGCTAACGGGAACATTAGTTTTAGATTTCTTAGTTTTCCTTAAGTAAACCAATGTTACTACAGGCTTAGGTGTATTAGTTTCTAGAGCAGTTGGTTTCTTAAGGGGCACTTCAGCAGTTGTGGTAATCCTAGTTAAAGGGCACGCATTTCCTACTATAGTGAAGGTCCGACTTGTAGGTCTCCAAGTGTATCCAATATTTATGAACACCTTTCATGTTGGTTTCCAAACTTTTCTCTTTGAACTTTTCTTAACAGATTTAGATTTAGCACGAGCATTCATATCATTGATAAAATCAAGAACACACAAATCATGATTATCAGAAAGCATGCAACCATTACACTTAACACATAGAAGTTCTGTTAGCCTCAATTTATTGATTCGAACAAGGAAGCTCGGTCACTCTACGATGGAGCTTCGGTCTTTAATTAGTTAATGTTTTAATAAAATATTATCGGGAATCGGGCTCGATAGATAATCTAATATTGTATATGTTTCGGGTTTAATCCCAAACAAAACCCGAGCCCAGGTCCTAGTTAAATATCCCACGCGTCGTAGGGATATATATATAGATATTTTCTCTTTTGAAAATTTCTATCTCATAATTTTAATAATATCAAATTTCTTTTCCATCTCTTTTCTCTCAACTCTCTCTCATCTCTCTCTCATTTTCGTCTCTCTCTCTCTCTCTAGTTTATTGGATTCGTGGTTCGGGTTATGAAGTGAAGTGTTAATCGGGAACCTACAATACAAAAACTGCAGATGCAAGCCAAGATTTTCAAAGAAAACTCCTTGAACAAATTAAATACACTTAAATCAACCGCTCAACTTCTTGAAAATCAGAGTATATGGTATCAACAAGCTTTTGCACGACTCTTTGGTGATAGTTTTAGAACCTTCACGTTTCAGTTATCTCAACATATGAATAACTTAGAAACACTTCTTAATGCAGAAACACTTCACGAGGTAGATTCCAAATCCGCTCTAAGTGTGATCAAAGTACAGTTTGAAAGGTTCATTAACTCTGACTTGTTAAAGCCTCTCGATATTTATTCAAGATCTTTTTCATCAGATCGAGAAGTAATAGAAACCTTCAGAGATTACAACTAAAATAAACAGCTCAAACATTCAGGATACAATCATTCCAGAACATGAAACTCCATTGAGCAAATGTATATAGAAGAGCAAGTCATGGCAGAGCTTAAGATGACGTTGAAAAAGTTGAGTGAAAGACAGTTGCAGATTCAACAGTGCAAGGTTCAAGAGGTTCAATCATCGGTTACAAGTTCAGGAGATGAAACAAGCAGTAGGATTGTATCAGATGAAGAGATTGAAAAGAAGAAATTGGAAGCACATTACGGTTTCATGGCAAAGATTCAGGAGGTCTCACCTGAAGAATCCAGTTCTACTAGTCAGCCATTGGAACAGGTACAAAACCATGATGAAAATGATGTGTTTGCCAATGTGAGACGACATTCTGAGCAACCTGAATCCATTAACGACACATATGTTTTGGAGAAGGATGATAGCAAAGTTATTCCTGATTCATCAAATATATGTACTAATGATAATCAGGTTGATCAAAATGCGGCTGAATGTGTTGATGAGCGTGCTGCGCTTGCTGATTTAATTTGCTAATTTGATCTTGTACTGAGGAAAACAAACTATTTTAAGCAATTAAAGAAAGCAAACGCATCATTGACTCAAGAATTGGAAAGTGCAAACTACTTGATGAAACCTCAATAATGCTCTGGGGAGGCTATTAGTTGTCGGGAATAGTTGTTTAATTTTCACTTCAGATCAAACAGAATGAGTTGAGAAGTACAAGCCTTTAATGAGCCGGACGATTGATTATGAGATTCTTCAAACAAAGTTAAATGAAACTCTAGGACTATTAGCTTTAAAAGACATTGAAATTAAAGAAGGTTTGAAAACTAAAGCCTATGAAATTTCAGTTCTTAATCAGAAACACGATGAATTAGTCAAAAAGAGTCTTTTAACAAGGTCACAACTGGAAGGTTATCTCAAAGAGAACACAAAGGTCATTTCGGATTTAAAGGTTAAGGAAGAAAAAGATATTTGTCAAATGATTGAAATTGGACAAAAAGGTTAAAGTTTTGAACGAAATATTTTTAATACTCGTAATCTGTCAATTAGACATTCATATGTTAGACCAAATGCCTCGGACATATAATGGACTAGAACAACCTTTGCTAATCCAAGGTACCTCAAGAAGGCTCAATCTGAAAAGCCTGTTTGTATGAGATCCCATATGATATTCTGATCTGCAAACGGATTTGCCCCTGAAAGGGAAGAGACCATGACTCTTGAGAAACGAGAGTAGATCAAAATTAGATAAAGAAACAGTGAAACCATAACGGAATAAATTAGAATAATAGTCTTTATGAATTTTCAAAAGCACCTCATGGAGTATCTTTATCAGTCTGGATACGCGCAAAAGAGTTGGAAGACAATGTGGAGAGAAAAACTGTTTGTTAGAACAAAACAAACATTGCTAAAAAACGTTGCCTTTCTACCCGTTTCAAAATCCATTAGTAAAAGTAGACAAGTTTTTAACGAAATGACATTTAACATCAATCAATTCAGGGAAATTGTTGATCAAACTTGGTTTAAACATACTAGTGATTATTTTCGGGTGCCAACTGCTCATGATATGGAACTTTTGATAAAAACCTTATTAATGCCTCTTTCCATAAAAACAAAATGATAGCTTTCGTTTTGAACATGAACTTAAAACAGAAATGCATGAAGATTTTGAGTACGTTAAATCCCTTGAGAAAAAGAAATTGACGAACTTGAATCTGAGAAGGCTGATTTTTTAATAAGTTTGATCTATCTTATCGAAGAGTGTGTGTCTAAAGTGTTACATGTTATTCATTTGCATTCTCTGGTTCTGATTTAAATGCTTTATGCGAATTACAATGCTTGTATCTTCATAAGTCAAGAATTGAATGTCTTGCCCAAAAGCTTTCGAAACAAACCGAATCTGTTAACAAGAGTCATATTAAATTTGTTAAATGTTTTTCTAAACTTGAAAAAACACTCGATTTCTCTTGATTGCTTTACAACAATGTAAAGAAACACAATGTAAAACAAACTAAGTTTCGCAAAGAAAATAGATCTAAGTATTTCGAAAAAGGAACTGTGAACAATATCATAAATACAGTATTTGAAAGCTCAAATGCAAGACAGAACATTAGCAATAAGTGAGTTAAGAAACTCATCGGGAATGCAAGGGAAAACTCTGTGAAACTCAGTTTAATAAACCATTGTTGATCGACAAACCAAATGCTCAACGAATCAAAAAACATCAGTTTTAGGAAAAAACCGACTCCTTTTTCAAATTCTCCTGAAATTGAGAAGTTTTCAACCAAAACAGTCGTTAATAAAACTAACTGTGTGGATTGTTTGTTTAAACAAGGTCACTCAACAGAATTTGCCTCAGATTGGAAAACAAGCAGTTCGAAACACCAATGTGATTGCACCTGGCCCCTCTAGGATTGCCCAAAGCATGTGTCACATCAGTCACAAGGGAATACGTAGGCTCAAATGTCTTGGTTCATAACTATAACTAGAGAAAGCTAAGAAAAGTGACAACATTCAGAAAGACAAAGAAGTGAATGGAAACCTTGTAGTAGTTAATCCTGCTAGATTACCACACTGTAATGGTTGCAAATCAAAACGCTAGGAATTGGCAAGCATCAATGGTTGTGGAGTAGTCGGGGTTTCAATAAAAGATGTTCACTTAGGAGAACATAGGAAAACAAAAGTCTTTCTTGAAGGTTCTGACTTGCAATGTCCTACATGTACAAAAGTTGCCTTGTACAGTGCAAATCATGATGAAGCGTTTAGATACCTCTCAAGGTTAAATCCTCGTGCTCTGCACCAGATTAAGGATGCAAAATCTCATAAGACAAACACAAGAGATATTATGCCGTAGAAAAGTCAAGTGCATCTAAGAAACCAGAAAACAGTCTCCACAGGACATGGTTCTCAAAACAAAAATGACTACCACTGTCCCTGAGAAAACGACAAAGACAGTGCCCATAGCAGAACACTCTAAGAATTCTAGAAAATTTTCTGACACCAAACATTTTGTTTGCTCGACATGTCAGAAATGTGTCTTTAATGCAAATCATGATCATTGTGTAACAAAAATCCTGAATGAAGTCAACTCACGTGCTAAGGTTCCATCCAATAAGACAACAAACAGAAACAAACCCGTAGAGCAAACAAGTTTTGCAAAGAAACCCGAAAGACAGATCCTAAAAGGACATTGGTTTTCAATCAAAAAGACTTCCATTGTGCATGAGAAAAAAACGACTCCTAGATCTTGTCTTAGGTGGAAACCGACGGGTAAAATTTTCAGGACAGTTGGTCTTAGGTGGGTTCCTACTGGAAAGATTTTCACCTCTAGCACAACCAAGGTTGACAGTGATCCCACAAATGGTTCAGATGAAGATATCACTAACCAATATGAATGCGAACAAACTCTTGATCTCAGTGCAGGTACTCTTAACTTAAGTGCATACACATCTTTCAATCCCAAAAAGGAAGGACTCAGAGTTTGGTTGCTAAAAAGACTGATATCTCATAAACTAGGGCTTCAAGGAATTCTGATCTGATGAACAAGAAATGACTTTTGATCATAACAGTTCAGAACTCGGAATTCATGACCACAACAATGAACCGTCCAGTTCAACGCTGGTTCCAAAAGTTGTTCCTCCAACAGACAAGACAACTACATTACGACAAGAGTTGGAATTACTATTCCACCATCACATAACAATGTTGATGTCAACATGTAAATATTTTTTATAAAAAAAATACAAAAATATAAAATTTCAAAAAGAAAATACAAAAAAAATCAAAAATTTCCAAAAAGAATCTTCTCGACATGTCTCTTGGAATCGATAATATTTACATGCCTAGAAATGTCGATTAACATTGACACGGGTATGTAAATGAAGTTCGAGCAGGAGTTTCAAATGCTTTCAAAACATGCCATTTCTAATTTTCTTTTTGACTTGTAATTGCTCTCAGATTGCAACTCGGACCCGAACGACAAAGGAGAGTGTACGTTTCAGTGCGCTTATCCTTAAATTTAGAAGATAAGTCTTCTAACATTTGGTTTTTCAAAAAGTTGAACACAATTTTTCAAGAATTTAAATGACAATTCATAATCTTTCAAAATTGTGTGCTCAACAATGCTAACCCTCAATTTTATATTCATTTTACAACTTGGTATCATGTTTTTTGGTGTCAAACATATGTAAAATCGAGGGGGAGCAAGTTAAAGTTCCATATAATTCATGCTAATAATATTTTTCTCCACAGAATTTTCATAACAAATTTTAATCACAAGGTATTTCAAAAACTAAGTGAATTAGTATTTAAAATAAGGGGAGAAATGTAATTAAAATGTGATCTTGGAAATAATAAGTGAACTAAAAGACTAAAAGTGCTGTTTATACTATTCGGAAAAAGGTTTTATGGTTACGATCTCATACCCAACAACATCTTAATTCACGCCGATTCTGAAGTCATAAGGTGGTTAGGTTAGGTACTAGTCTTATGATCCAACCGGAACCGGAGAGATCTACCCAAGGACACTTCATAGTTAGAAATAGAAGTCCTTAGGTATGATTAGAGATGAATGAGTTTAAGGTAATAATGCCGACTAAGATTGAGCTAACACTGGAATAATCATAACAAGGTGTTAGTAATGACGTCTTGGTAAGCATTGAAGGGGTTAGAGAATTAAAAAGAAATGTATGTATAAAGGGTGTAAAGAAAGTAACCCTCCCTACACCTTAGGCAAAAACTAGGTCAATGCATAATCTATCAGTTTTCACAAAGATGAATTCTGATATTGAAGAAGACATCATGGACCCAGGGATGCAATGCACAACCCTTCCTAGCCATTCGAGTTTCTCTCAACAGAAACTTGTCTCATTTGTCACGGAGATACACATGACTTCTATTGACTTTCTCACTCCGAGTTAGTTAATATTGAATAGGTGGCAGTCTGCTCCAGCCTCCGAGTACTAAAACCAAAATGCACTAATCGAGTCTAGATCTAAGAGATCAATAAAATAAATCTCATTAGGACACATTCCATGACAAACACTTGTTGAATACCAATAATTTCACAAGCTGTTAACGAGAGTCCTACGCATTATCCTTGTGGTATTGCCAGAACATCCAAGTGATACTTAAGTATTCACCGTGAAGATGGAAATCCTGCTTGAGTCAACATCGAACAAGCTCTTGGTAGGTGACTTGCGCGATTCTATATGAATCAAACTTGTGTCAACTGGAAAGAAATGATGGTGCGATTCTATGTGAATCAAATTTGTTCTAGTAAAATGAATTGACGATTTAATCAGAAAGATAGTAACTATCTGATTCACTCTTACCATGTTGTCTGCTTTGAGACGCTCTAGTAACGAGAATGGCTAGTGCGGCTGTAAAACCCTATCAAGAAGATTCATATGAATTCTATATGATCACAGGCAATATTTATACTGATTAACAGGGAACCATGGTTATTTCAACCTTATTCGACGAAGTGACAAAGACACTTTCGTTTATATATGTTGATTATCATTAACGTAAACTTGCAGGTTATACGGTGGTGGCGGTATCTCATTCCAGCTGAAGTCGGATTCATTATGCTCATGCTCAAACTACAAAGACATACTATAAGCATCAAGATTTAAGTATCAAGAAAGCTCAAGTATTTAAGACAAAGACTTCCGCAAACTCTGATAAACAAGATCTTCCTTTAAGATATCAAGTCTATCAATGGAGATTGTTAGCAAGCTTTCTAGATGATGCAAATCATGAGCATGTTGGCCAAGACACAAGATCGCAAGGTGGCAAAGACGATCAAGACTGAAGGATAAAGATTTAAAGATCTCGGACGTAAAGACGAAGTCGAATGACCAAAGGCTCAAGATCAAAGATCACACAGCATGAAGGAACAAGCCTACAACATAATAAAGATCAAAGACTCAAGAGCTTAACGACAAAAGTAATCTCATTGATCTCATGAAGGAGTGTCACAATGAACTCACTTCGGGAGAGATTGTTAGCCTCAAAATATTGAGTCGAACAAGAAGTTTGTTCATTAGGAATATTAGGTCTCGGTCATTTATTATTTATTTAATCAAATGTTGTAATAGGCTAGAACAGGGATCGTGCTCGTTAATTAATCTAATATTGTACGCGTTTCGGACTAAGGTCCAAAATAATCCCGAGCCCGACCCAAGAAACAAATACCATTCGGCCCAACAAAGCCCATATGGTGTAAGTATAAATACCCCTCTCCAAGTGTGGAGAGGGTGTTGGTCTCATTTGTTTTACACACTTGTAATCAACCACTCTTTTTCTTTCTCTAGTTTCTCTCTCTAACTTCTCTCTAAAATTCTTCATATCTCCTTTCTTATTTTTCTTGTTCATCATGGTGAAGTGAAAGTGTTCTTGGTTCCAACAAAATCAAAATACAACAATACAAAGAAAGTTTTTAGAATAACCAACCATGTAACAATAAGGATGCTCCTGAATTTCAGGCATTTTTTGATATAAATGAATTTAAAGCTTAGTTACAAGCGGAAAACAACTCAGTCAGCAAATTAAAATACCATATTGCTACTTTAAAAGGTAAAAGTGTGTATGAGTGTGATAAATCTGAGAATATATCCAAAGTAATTGCCCTAGGGTTGTATAAGTTAGATTTAGAACCTCTTTCTCCTAAACTGATGCAAAATAGGAAAGCACATGTAGACTATCTTAAACACACCAAGGAACATGTTGGCACACTTCGTGAGAT
>BQNB010106707.1:0-14647 GCA_026074375.1 Tanacetum coccineum | reverse complement strand
AATGCACTCAGCCAAAGATGGCCAAGTGATACCAACCCATGACCATACCATTTTGACCCGTTTTCAGCTTGTACCAAACACCCCTTTATATTTTTAAAAATGGATTTTAACACTTATAAAGACTAAATTTAACACAAAATTTTAAAGACAAGTATTAAACATGCAATATTAAATGATAAAAGGTAAAAAGCAAAATCAAATAAGCACTTGAAAAAGCTAATAAGCAAACAGTAAAAATAGCTATCTAGGCAGTTTATGCTTGAGACTTCAAACAATGGCATAACATCATTAACAAACATCAATAAGTCATAACTAAGCAATTTAAGCAAGAATAAGCTAAGAATAAGCACTAATAAGCTGTTGCTACAGTAACAAAAAGCTAAAATTTGAGAAATTGACAGAAACTAGAAAAGAGAAATGTACCTTTGATCCTTGCTCAAAACAGGAGTAAATGGAACCTAAATAAGCTCTAATCTTACCCAGCTTAATAGATAAGCAATCTAGTTTCCCAATGAGCCTTCCATGTTTGCTCATTCATCCATTATGCACTCTTTTTTTTTTCTTTTTTCTCTTTTAGTCTATATTGTATAAAGTTTAAAACAGGTTAAAGGTTGCTTATATTGAGAGCTTATATGATTTTTTAAAAGAAACACAAGTTGAGATCAAAATTTAGAACACAATTTGAAAGATAAACTGAATTTTCATTGAACTAAAAAAAGTACAAGTACATAAAAGTAAACTAAGTTAAAAACTAAAACTGAGCTCTAAAACTACTACTTTGCCACAATGGCTTACAAGCTTTTTATATAGACGAGCTAGGGTTTTACTTTGGTCTTCTTTTTCTTTGTCCTCATCTCTTTGTGCTTCTTTGTAGAGACATTTACCCGTCTTGTGTTTGTTGTGAGTGTATAAACACAAAAACCAATCCTGGCCCTTAGTTTTGAGTGTAGCCCAATCAAATAAATTTCAACCATTGATTCGAATGAGGGAATTATGATTGCCAACTTATACAAGGACCATGTGGGGGGTGGGGTTTTGTTATTGTAATGAGTTTGGAGTGATGTGGGGAGGTCAACGGGGTTTGATTATGACAGGATGTGGGGCTTGGGTGATTGGCGAGAAAAGTTAGGAGAGATGTACAGTGTTTTAAAACACAAGGTGTGGGTTTGGGTGATTGGCAATAAAAGCCCCTCAAGTGTTATATTTCTTTTTCACATTTCATCCTTATGTTTAATGTAAGTTTGGGATGTTGGCAGAAAATACCCCCAAGGGTGATTCTTGTTATTTCACCACAAGTCCTTATGGTGTATGACTTTGAGGGTTGGCAGAAATGGTCCATGTGGTATTTCTTTGGTGATATGGCAGTTTAAGTCCCTCATAAGTATTTTCTTTATTTTCTTCATTAAATAAGTTAGGGACTTGGCAATTTTGGCCCCTAAACTTATTTTTCTTCACTTATGGCTTCGGGTTTGACTTTGGATTTGTCGGGGTTGACTTTGGCTGACTTTTTCAGACTTAGGCTTTGTCTTGACTTTGTCTTTATCATGCTTTTCCATTCTGTGTCTGGTTTTGTCGTTTTGGCTTCGTTTTTCGTCCTTTTCTTAGATATCCGTTCCTGCACAACATAATTAGCAAAACAAGCATATTTTTGGCATTTTAAGTCCGTTTTTGGTTATTTTAGCTTGTTTTTAAAGGTAAAAGGTATGTGTAATTAAACACATACCAGTCCTCGTTGTATATATAAAACACTAAATACAGGAATTTAAAAAGAATTAGAATGAGAAACTCCCCTGATATTTGCTCGGTAGATTCTCCATGTTGCATTTATGAGCAAGATTTCGTGTTGAACAGCCGTCTTGAGGTTTCAAGACTCCAACACTTCAAGATCTTCCAGATTTGAAAATTCTCCACCAATATTCGTCATTATTTCTTTCACGAGGTCCTGTAAAAAACATAGAAAAAACAGGTGCATTCCTATCTTGGTACCTACGATTAATTTAAACTAAACTAAACAAACTAAATACGAGTCAGACTATGGATACAGCGTATCAAGTTAATGAATACGGCGTATTCGCAGAACTGACAATAATGTTTATAAAGTGCATCAAAAATAAAGACTGATAACGTCCAGACAGTCAATACGCCGTTTGGTATGCAACGGATACACCGTATTGATGTCTGGGAAGACAGACTCGATAACAAAATTAAATAACAATCCGGGTTGTCTCCCGGGAAGCACTTATGTTTATAACGAAGTCTTTAAGTTAGACTTTTTTTCAGCTTCCTTTCATTCCAACTCATGCATTCGTTGTGAATATCCTGCTTGGTTTCGTTATATGAACTACGTTGTTGAACTTACTGCCAGGCTTTGTTCTATCATGCACAAACAAACCAAATCATCATATCATGATATATATACACAAAATATGAGAACCTATTTAATAGTTAGATACATAATAACATGAATAATAAATGTACAAATAGAAACAAAAGATAATGGTAGGAGGGATCATGGGTTTGGCTGTTGTGGGTCCTACTGAGCTGCAGAGGTGTTAGCCTCACCAGTCCTCTGCTTGGTCTATTTGGCAACTACTCAAAAAACACATTCACATAAGAAATTCTCCAGACTAATATTATATCTTAGGTGTATGTGCTAAGTTTGAATACTTTAACCATGGATCAATCTTTTGCAACATCTATGTTTCACAATCACCCGAGAACAAATGAGTTTGAAGGCGAGATCATCCCATGAAGCGACTTCTTCCAGCATTGATGCCACTACATATCCTACCTTGCGGTTAAGTGACACAAGAGCTTTAGAATCACACACCATCAGAAGCACACAGTATCGCGGACACTCACAGGCCTTTAGAGTTTCTCATAACTCTACATAGCTTACTCCGCTACACAACATAGAGCTCATAGTAAAACACACAAATAACAGACCAAACAGTCACAAAAAGACGATATTTCTGAATTCTCTAACAAACAAGAGCATCTTTTATTACAACAACTTCTAATTTTAACTCCAATTAATTGCAATCATCTGTAACCGTCGATAAACCTTAAGAAGGGCTGCATCACATCGGATTCCTATCGAAAGCCGGCAAGCGGACATGCAAGGCATAAAACTTTTTTATCTTTCTATCAGTCTCGCGATTTTCATATTCTTACTATGCAGGCTTTCTTTAGAACGCAGCATATAACAGATCTGGTTGTGCACCGGCAAGATACAAACAAACTTTCTATCACCCACAAACATTTATATTAATATTATTCTTTCTGCAATATTTCATCATCATTTTTTCTTTTTTTAATATATAAATATATGGAAAAAAGCTTTTTTGAAAAATTAAGTACATAACAATTTGAAACCTAAGGCTAAAGTTTTTGGTATATACTACATAAAAATTTTTGCTTATAGTCTTTAATTTCCAAAAGTAGCACGGTTACATATTAATACAGGTTTTAAGAGCTTATAGGAAGAAAAAGCGCACAAATTACACACATGAGCCTCTTAAGATTATCCAAATAATCCTTGTTTTTATAGCAGCCAACACATACTATAACACTATCATTTTTCGAGTCTCTCTCTCGAGAAATCTCGCGAACGCTTCATTCTAAATGTTACGGAACAAGCTAGTGCGTCTCCACCCGGCTCGATTTGAGTAAAGAATTTTACTCTTATTCTAACCAGCAAGAAAGTCAAAATTGTGACAAAACAATTATTTTATTTTTTTAAATTTTTTTTTATGAATTTTGGTGGCGTAAAAACGGATATACGTGAAGAAACTAAACGGCTGCAGGTACTAATCAAATCAACAGATTCCCCCTCATACAAGAAAGATACAAAACTGTCCACGTACTGTAATTACACGAAGGGTTTCTACGATAAATCCTAAGCTTTTTATGAATTATTGCTTCTAAAAGATAAACCTTAGTCGTTAAAGATTTCAGGCAAATCGTCATTTTTCCCAAAATGCAACTGAGGATTGTGCGACGCTTTTGTGACACGAAGGACAAATACCAGAGCACGAGAGGCTTCAAAACCAATTATTGGGCACATACCCTGGTCAATACTACACAAAAATACAAAACACATGGAAAGGCAAGAGGAAAGCCTTCTCACAACAACTTAAAACACTTATTCGTTTTATTTCATTACAACTAAGCTCACACATACTATTACTAACGGATAAATCTATTAGATATAACACAATGGGGTAGCCCTCCCCGAAGCGCATGTTTAAGAGATCACTAATCTTACCAATTACCCTGAATTATTTTCCCTTTGCCAGGTAGAAAGGTTGGAGGTCCGGGATATCCATTAGCTAGGATATCAACCTCCAAAGTAGTGAGCGTTAGAAGAGACCATTTTACTTTAAAGTTTGGCCTGGAGTTTAGATAAACTCAACGGTGCCAATAGTGGAAAAACTTGAACAATGTAATGGTCTTGACCCCACGGGACTTCAACTTGCCAGATAAATTATCATCTTTGATAAAAAGGAGGACATGATCATCGCACGTTGAAAACGCGGTTTTGCGAATCTTTGCGTCATGAATCCTCTTAGCTTTTCTTCTTGCTAAATCAAAGAATTTTCAAAGGCTGATCACAGTTCCTAATATTCATTGAGCTTCATTTTGCGCGTCTTGATCCACGACCCGGTTTTTTGAGATCAAAGCTGCATGTATAAAAGGGCCTATTAAGCATTGAGTGCTCCCACTCAATCGCAAGATGACATGCCTTTCCATATACAAGCCTTGTACTAGTGCACCCGATGGGTGTTATGTACGAGCTGTAACGGAAAGGCCACAGAACGAAGCGTTCACCCGTTTCTGTCCTGACCACAAGAGGCATGATTTTCGTCCTCTACTGGCCTTCAAGGCAATCTGTTTACAAACCACAGATTCGATTACTTCAACCTGCCCACATGTCTGATGGGATACAAAAGACACTCGATGGAGCGACTCAGACGTGACTCACGTATTTAAGACATAGACCTTTGCAAACTGGTCTTTGTGCAAAATTTTTCGCACGATCACGTGATGATGGCACGGAGGACACCGAATCTGGCAAAGAGAGACTTTAAGAAATTTTCCAGACCAACTACTGATCGGAGCGTCGTTGGTGGGGAGCGCTTTGCTACTCTCCCCCATTTTGACAAATAGTCGACCGCCACGAGTATGATTTGTTATAACAATTTGTATTGTCAAACAATTTGAAGCCATGGGCTTATGTAATGAACAAGTATTTTGCTAAATCCAATGTATATTTTTAAACGACAGGTTTAGTGGCCGTTCTCATATCTTGTGCTAGTGATCTATGAAGTAACGCCCTCGGATATTCAACATTCTGCTGCAACCCAGATTTAGGGGTGTTACATTTTTAGCTTCCCCTTTCCTAAAGCACTCAATGTCATTGTGATCAGTTATGGTATGAGCATTGCTACCACATGTTTCACAATGTTTTGTGACATGCTAAGGATTTTATGGTTGATTCCTCTCTTAGAGAAATAATTCTGTTATGATTTTGAGTATCATGATCATAACTCCCACATAACTCACAACTGGGATAGTAAACACAATCATCATATTGATGTTCGTTATACACATAATGTATGCAGGAAGGAAAGGATATTACTGCTCTAGAAGTCCTGCATCTTAAAGAAGATTCACCTTGATCAGTGTGATGCGGAGAAATCTTTACGAAAGACATGAATTCAGCATGATCACATGTTCTGTGATCAGTTCTCTTGCATTTTTTGCAAAACAAAACCTAAAAACAATTCTCAGAGAGATGATTGTTTTCCCAACAAAGTTTACAACTTATTTTAAATTAAGTTTTGTATCTGTTTTGAAGTGAGTTGTGAGGAACCTGTTGAGGCTGATGGTTTCTGAAATGAGATGGCTTTTTCTTGCTAAGTTATAATTTTAGTTCGTTGAGTTCTTTCATTACAATAGCTAAGGGAGGGTGATCGTCAACTTTCACATCCTTTAACTTGCCAGCAGAATCTAAAGAAGTTTTTAAAACTGAAGAACCTTTTTGTTATCCTTAGCAGGGGCTGAGGAAGGTTCCTTTAAGGTGATATCTTTTAAGGTTTTAGCTTTGAATGTGGGACTTGACTTCAAATTTGATTTGATAGTCTTTAGTCCAGGGACAGGTTTAGCACCAGCCAGCTTCTCCAGTGGAGGAAGGGGGTGCTACAGACTAAAGATTCATCCGCTGAATCATAATCAATCGCTAAAGAGTCAGAGACAACAACTGAATGATCAATTGTGTTTCTTTGTGACTCATTTGAGGGTACCTTACCAGTATCATGATTTGACAGAGTAGAATCTTCAGCTTCAGATAACATAGGTTTATTACTACCAGTAATAGAAACTTCTGAGTTATCTGCTAAAGACTTTACAAAAACTGGGTCTTTTGGCCCAAAGCTGGAGGTATCTTCAGTGAATTGGTCAATTCCTAAGAGTTTCTTCTTTTGAGTGGGAATTTGTTCACTGATACACTGATTACCTTTATTAGAACTGTTTAGCTATGTTTCTGTAATAGATGTTAGCTCTTTTAGTTTATTTCTTAAGTTTTGATTCTCTTTAAGAATCTTAGTGTTTACATGCTGCATGGTAAGAAGATCAAGTTTTGCTTAATTTAATATCAAAAGTTGTTCTTTGCATGTATTCAGTTCTTGAACAAGATTTCTATGTTTTGAAAAAAGATTGTTTCTTTGTTCTTCAACATAGTTTAGATCAATACACAAATAATCTAGAAAGGATTTTCTATCATCATTATCTTCAATTTCCAGAAGAGTGTGTACCTTTTGTATAAAGATCTTGATCCAATCACCATTGCTAGCACTTTCTTTGCTAACAGAAACTCTTTCTTCATTAGCAAGTGCCATGAGAGCTTTGACTTCAATTTCTTCATTTTCATTAGATAACACTTCTTCTTCATCCCATTCATATGTTTCAGTAATAAGACCCTTGTTTTTGCCCGAGGATGATTTGGGAGATGAAGCACTAGAATTGAGGAGGGCTAGTTTAGCTTTTACTTTGTTGTATTTTGCTTCAAAGTCTTTGGTATGCCTCAGTTCAGGTTTGTGCTCAGATGAATGAAGAAGTTTTGGTTGAAAAGGTGACTCATATGAAGGAACTAATGTTTTTGAAAAACAATCTCTAGTAAAATGACCCTTCCTACCATATTTATGGCATTCAGTTTGATCAGTTGCTTTTGCACCACTAAACCTTTGAGTACCCTTTTTGAAGAATTTTTTAGATTTGGATAAAAGAGCTCTTGCTTGGTATTTGTAACATTCCGTATTTTCAGGTCATTTACGACGTCATCTATTTTACTAATTATTTTTTTCTCGTACGCGTTTACTTTTAATTCTTATTATGTAGTAAAATCGCGTAAACTAAAAATCAACAATTAACGTAAACGGACACCAAACGAATTAAAGTTTTCATCAAGCAAGCAATATATTATTTTTACGAAAGTAATAATCAACTTTTTATATTTTATTTTATTGGTTGCGTAAAACGTTTACGTTTCGCAATTAAATACATTTAGGCATACCCGGAAGCACCAAAACTTTTCTACGCTTCAACAAATACCCAGGTTTATACCCAATACCCAAAGTTTATAAAACTTTACCCATATGTATATATATGGACGTCCCATATATATAGGGAGCAACCAAGACACTTAAATTCAAGTCTTACACTTTAATAAAAGAAACTACAAGATATACTTTCAATTATAATGCAAGTATTACTTCCATTTCTCTTCAAAGTATTTAGCCAACACATTCCCTCATTTCCATGGGATAATGTCCATTCTAGGGAACCAAATAACACAAGTATTAATGAGCTAGCAATGTACATCACTTGCCATTAAGCCTAGCCATACCTCCCATCCTTTTGACCAAAGACCTCCATGAAACCCTCATCTTGTCTTTGACTAGTCTTCCATGTATATAAGGTCTCATACTAGTGAAATACACACACACTTCTCACTTTCAAGGTGTAAAACACAAAAATCTCTCCTTCCCCCTCCTCTTTGGCCACGGCAAACCTCAAACAACACCCTATATTCAAGAGTCTGTGTTACCTCTACTGCTGCCATTTAAGATGGATCTTGATTTTTAAAAATCTGAGCCTTTTTATATAACCTTTTTTAAGAGATTTTATAAACCAGAAGGCTCTGATACCACTTGTTGGTCCCTTAGAATCTAATATAAGGTTTTTTAAGTTAAACAAATCACATTCCATGGCAACGAAATGAGTTTTAAACAAATATATATATATCATATATATATTGAATATATATATTTATATATATATTTATATATTTATATAATATATATGATATACTATATATATTATATATTCTATATACTATATATAAGAACAAGTTTAAAACACACAGAATTACTTTTCAACGTATAGGTTCTTATTAGAATCAAATAAAGAATCTATGACACACCTTGCTTGCCGAATATCAAGGTGGTTAAATGACAATTGGGGTGTTATCTCCTTCGAACTTATTCTCTAACCAAAGTTATGAGAAATAAGAAAACAAACTATTCGACTAGAACTGAAGCTTCAGCTTTAGCAGTTTCTATTCAATTTCTTTAAGAGATAAATGAACTCTTCAATGCGTATCACATTAATTGGAAGATATGACATTTACTCTGGGAATCCCTTTCCTTTTATAGGCAAAGGTATTAGGGTTTACAAGCTAACCTAGTACGCGTGTCATGCATCCAATGGGTGGCTGAGATACCATTTAATGCAGATGTGCTCTAAAGTATCAGGTACGGTCTTTTAAGGAAAGTTGTTGTACTTCTATACATACTTTAGAAGAATCTTTTCCCAAGGATATTGCTTGATTCCTTATGACATAAAAAAATATTTTTCCCGCCTTGTAAACCTTCTAGAAGTAAAACAAACATTTCTATCTTCTGTTAAGGGGATAGACATCGTCTAGCTTAGAATTGTCAACCAAGCTAAACTGAAGCTCTTTGCAAAAAGGCCTTCTTTAGTTTCTGTACCGCTGCATAAATTAAAGTGAAGATACTTCCCAATCTTCTAAGGACCTGAAGAGCTGAAGCTGAAGAAATTCAGTGACTCAAATCGAAAGACTTTAGCTTGAGTAACACTTAGGGGATTTTATGTTTAAATCTACTGAAAGACTGAAGGGCTCAGCAACTGAGCCTAAAATAATTCATTATACAACTGAGAGAAAGAGAGAATCCAAACACTTATGAGAGGTGCTAGTATATAACTTCCGTACTTTTAATTACGAGGTCTAGAAGGTTGTGTCATAAAATATCTTTGAAAAGTAGGTTAAATGCCCCCGATATTGCTATTGTCTTGGTAGAAAAACGCATTTGCTTGAGGACAAGCAAATCCTATGTGTAGGGGTATTTGATGAGGTGTCATTTTATACACTTTTTTAGGGTTATTTAACCTCCTAAATCGTGCAAATATGCCCAAATTATGTACTTAATCATTCCTTTTTATGTTTTCAGCACTTGGAAGGCTTTTGAAGGTAATACACGTAACTTAGGCTCATTTGGAGAAGAAACGGACAAGACGACGACTCTACATCAAATCTCTTAAAGAATACGCGTAGAGTGCCTGGAGACAGCGTCGCAATTTCCTAGCGACGCCGTCAGATCATACAAGAAACGGCGTCAGAAAACTTATGACTACGTCAAAATGCAACCACCTCAAAAGAAACCCTAGAAGATTCGGCGAAGCAACAGTGTTAAAAAACCTGCAACGCCGTCGCGTCCTATTTCCTATATATACATACTTGTTTTTAGGATTTTAAGTGTGTAAATATTGGGAACCGAACCATACTTTTAGAAGACGATTATAGCTGCTATTTAGGCCATTTTTAGGGTGTTAAAACCCTCTTGTATCAGCTTGAATTACATGTTTTAATCAAGTGAGATCTCATATCTTTTATCATTCAATATGTCTGTGTGTTGTATGATTGATTCTTGTTCTTCACTTCCTTTTAACATGCTAGGCTAGATCTTTTAGTATTTACTTATGGTTGCATGAAACTTAGTTTGTAGATCCTTTTAATGTTGCTTCTTGTGATGGATGTGCGCGTTATACTTTAGAAAACTAGCCATAAGATATTAAATTAGCATAGACGTCAAGGGAAATGCGAGTGTGTAGAAAGGATACCATCGGTAACAGTCTTCATGCTACCTTACCCCTCATATGGTTGATCCATGTTAAGTGTATTAATGCATGTAATGTACTCTTACGAGCCTTGTAATAGTGTTCATACTACCTTACTTGTGTGTTGCCTTAACGGAATATTACGTAGACGGCGTTTTCGTGTAATTCGCTCATGAATAAGGAAATACTTACACAGATCATCACAAGTGTGACAAAGCAACAGGATTATGCTAAGCAAACTAGGAAGTAGTGCATGATTAAGTAAATACATTCATTTATCATATAGTTATCAACAAAGTAGTTTAGATTTATATTTAGTTTAATTAGCTAAAACCAAACCTCTCAAAACCATAATTTTACTTGTTTTCTATAAAATATAAAAATACAAAAATAATCTTCTCATAACCCTTAGACATCTGTTATATTCTGTTCGAGCCTTCCCAACCTATTCCCCTAGAGAATGATAACAACTCCCAAGTTTTGCCTATATTACACTACAACGGTTAGGTAAACTGCCTAGGGAGTTGTAAAACTCTTTGTGAGTCGCAACACCTACATCAGTGAGTTCATCTATAAGTGTTCGTACTAGTGCCTTATCAACAAAATGAAACTTCTCTTCCACAAGCTCAAGAAAATCTTAGCATTTTGATTTTCAATGCCAAGAAGATTAGACTTAATATTTTTGGCAATTGCCATCCACATAAAGTTTAAGAGTTTGTTAGACCTTGTCCATGCCTTATGGTGTGATTTTTGAAACTCTATACTAGCATCAGTAACGTCAGCAAGCTTATCCTCCAATAGAGCCAAGTCAATATCTAATGCCCCTAAATGGAAAGTGACTTGTTTGCTCCATTCGGAAAAATTCACACCGGTAAACAAGGTAACAGAAGAAGCTTGAGAGTGAAGGTTAATTGCTGCAAAAAAATGTATATGCTTACTAGTTAAAATTCATACGAGATAAATACATGAAATATATATTGTTGGTTTCCTTTGGGTAAACACAACTATATATCCTCGTCATTATTAGATTGAAATTAGACTTTATAAGTAGATAAAATAGACTTCGTCAAATATATAAGCATCTTTGGATAACTACATGCATATAACAAAATTATACTATTTTGTATCTTTAAGATTATTAGTTATAGAAGAATAATTTTTTCTATCAACTAATAATATTCAATAAGGCAACATAAATTATATAACTACAAATTTGAAATATGTATTGCTTGTAACATTCATATGCTTTAAAACTTCATTAATGACTTTTAAAGTTAGTCATTTATTTATTGCTTTTAAGAATTTGATGTTACATAATTTGAAATATGTGTTATTTGTAATATCCATATGTTTTACAACTCCATAAATGGCTTTTAAAGTTAGTCATTTATTTATTATATGACATTAAATGAGATTAATTTGTTAGTTATCAAAGTAATTATATTTTAAATATCATTATATTATATATATATATATATAATATATATATATATATATATATAAAATATATGATGGAAACAACCATTAAACTATTATGCAAAAAAAATGATCTTAGCATACGATAATAACTGCATACAGAATATAAATGAAATGACATAGCGTAAGCCGTAGCGGACGTTGCATGATGTAGAGAACACCTTAAGCATAAACTAGTTTCTCTCCCTTTAGTCACTTGAGTGTAAAGAGCTTGATGGATAGCTAATGATTCTACTTGTTTGTGTTTTTGAGTAAAAGATGAGGACTAGATTATTGTAGATGATTCAAATCACCTAATAATTTAGACAAGATAAGAAAAAAAGTTTAGAGAGAGAAAGTGGGATTAAACACATTAGAGATATAAAGAAAGAAAATTAATATGTGAATAACCAAATGAACAAACCAACCCTTCACCAAGGTGTGGGAGAAGGGGTATTTATACTTACTTAGGCGCGGGTCAATATAAGGTATCTTATGTTGACCCGTTAAGCTTGTTAAGTTTCCAAAATATTGGTTGCTACAGCTATACAATACATATGGAAAGACCGAAGTCTTTTCTTGATTTTAACAATCTCCCCCTAAGGGAGTCACTCCAATTTTACAAAAACCTTAAGCTCTACATTCAATAATGTCTTAGATCTTTGCTTCGATAATCTGTTTTTCATAATATTTATCTTGTGAATCATGATTGTAGTAATCTTTAGACTTTTAGCCTTAGCTTGTAGCTATTGTCTTAGACTTGTATGTGATCTTGAGCTTCTTGAGATCATCAACCAAGCATAATCTTTTTTCGTCATCTTGTAATCTTTCCCTTCTTGTGATCTTGTGACTTCTGGAAAGACATGCTCATACTGTTCTTGATGTTGAAAGCTTATGTAACCATCTTTCTTGAAATTCTTTAACTTTAACATTTCATTACATTATGGAGATGAACGTATCATAGTAAGACGAAAATTTCTTGAAAGTCTTTTAACTTTTAATTACAGTCGTCACTTCAAGAAATACGTACAGTATCAGAATAGCGGAAGTCTTGAAACATGTACTTAAGCTTTCATGATGTCTTTACATATGTCGGTCGAGTATGAGTATGTGGCTTTGACTTCGACTTGTCATTGGGAAATTGTTGTCGCTGTCAGAAAATCTGCATGAATGGGGTTAGTGATAAACAACATATATGGATGAGAGTGTCTTTGTCACTTCTTCGAATATGGTTTTAATAACCATGGTTCCTCGTTAATCAGTATAAATACTGCCTGTGATCAGGTAGAATTCCGATGAATCTCATTGACAGGGTTTCGCAGCTGTACGACTAAAGTCCGTTTCTATACTAGAGCGCTCAAAGCAGACAACAACGGTAAGAGTGAACCGTAAGTTACTATCTCCCCGATTAATGCCCGCAATTGTGTCAGCTTTCCTAATGTCTAGATACCCTTGGTGAGGATTTTCCCATGGACATAGATACCCTTGTGAGGCTTCCCATGGACATAAGATTGAACATTGATTTAGGAAAATCAGTCGGTGTGTTAAGATTCAAATGGTTTTTATAACACACCAACAGTTTTATCTTTTTTAAAATTCATCCGTCAATTCATAAACTGGACCGAATCGATATCTAGTATCACAAGTTCGATCCTTGTAGGATCTCACAAGTCACCTACAACAGAGCTTGTTTGATGTTAGCTCTGGAAGGATTTCCATCGTCACTGAGAATACTTTTTAGGTATCCCTCTAATGTTCTAGAAAAATCACAAGGACAATGCATAAGACTCTTGATATATTTCTTGTTTTCACATTGTGTGAATTAGAAAGCATATTTTGGATAAGTGTCATAATGAGATTTATGAATGATCTCTTTTATGGCCCTAGACTCAATAGTGCACATCTAATTTTATTAATCGAAGGCTAGAGCATACTGCCACCTTTTCAATACCAACTAGCTCGGAATGAGAAAGTCGATATAAATATGTTTAATCTCTGTGATAAATGAAACAAGAGTCTTTTGAGAGACCTTGAGTGGATGGGAAGGGTTGTGCATTGCATCACTGGGTCTATGATGACTATCTTCAATACCAGACAACAACTTAGTGTTTCTGATAGCATATGTATTGACCCAGTTTCTGCCTAAGTGTAAGGAGGGCTTCTTTCTTTTCACCCTTTATCTTAACTTTTCTTTTTAATTCTTCAATCCTTTCAATGCTTACCAAGACTTCATCACTTACACCTTGTTGGGTTTGTTCCAGTGTTAACTCTGTCTTAGTCCGCATTATTCCCTTTTCTCACTTTACTCCTTTTTTCATCATACCTAATGACTTCTATTCTAACTAATGGAATAACCATGGGTAGATCCCTCCGGTTCTGGCTGGATCATGGGAACGAATACCTAATCTTAACCACCTTATAACTCCAATTAATTATAGACATGGTTGGTCTTTTGGTATTGTTCTCAACCTTAAAACCATTTCTAATTCTCCCCCTCAACATGTGTGTTACGATTAAAAGCCTTCTTAATGCTGTTAGTATTACTGCTGCTCTTATTAATGTTAATGCTGCTCAGTCAAAGTTAGTGTTGTTGGAGAATTTCAATGAAAATTATTCTAAGTGTTTAAGACTCCTGGTGAAGTTACAACTGCTAGTACAAAGTTACTACTGCTAGAGGAAGTTACTACTTCTAGAGGAAGTTACTACTGCTAGAGGAAGTTACTACTGCTAATGGAAGTTAAGACTGCTCAGAGATAAATACTGAAAAATATGCTAAGTTGTTACTACTGCTAGTACAAAAGTAACTACTGTTAGTATAAAGTTAATGTTGCTAGTGAAGAAGTTAGTACTGCTGAGTTAGTTAGTACTTCTTATGTGATTTGTATGAGATATTTTGGTAAAAGATATGTATAAGTTATTTTTTTAGAAGATTCTGATTACTTAGGAAAGTATTGTAAGCCGTTTAGGAATCCTTGGTGTATAAAAGGAGGTCCTA
>BQNB010106706.1:0-23331 GCA_026074375.1 Tanacetum coccineum | reverse complement strand
TTTTAGGTTTTATATTTGTAACAAGCTGGGCATGATCAATATCTATGCTCCAGCTTGAGGGGGAATATTAATTTAACTATTGACTGTTGACTTTGATTGTTTACTATTGATTGTCGATGATATGTTAGTATATGTATTAGTATCGGGACCAACCCATTAGTTAACCTAGCTTATCCTTCAACCTAAGTAAGGCCTATTTATACCTTCTGTAATCTTTGTTATAATCAAGTTAATATAATGTAATCTTTTGGTTCATTATCGCTTCCTCTAACTTTGTTTAGAAGGAACACTTTGGGTAAATATGGACTGTTAAATCAATGTTTAACTCGTCTATTGGGTTATTTTTCTTCCAGTTTAGCTTTAAGGATGGTTTGGATGCAATGCTAGAGAATGGTTCTTGGTTTATTCATAATAATCCACTTATTCTTAATAAGTGGGATCCGGATGTGAACTGATTAAAAGGAGATGTTGGTAATATTCTAGATTAGGTTAAACTCTATGGTGTCCCTATGATGACATTTAGCGAGGATGGTTTGAGTGTCATTGCTACTAAACTTGGTACTCCCTTAGTGCTTGACTCTTATACATCAGACATGTGCATGCAATCATGGGGTAGGTCAAGCTATGCTAGAGCAATGATTGATCTGCGAGCTGATGAGGAGTTGGAAAATTCTTTCATGGTGGCTATGCCAAAACTCATGGTGGCTATGCAAAAACTTGCTCGTATTTTTTGATGGGTTATGGTAGAGAACCAGTTGTGATGATGCATGTTATTTCTTTAGTTTAGCTTATCTTGTGAGGTGGTTGCTGCAAGATAGGTGGCTATTTGTTAGAATGGGAAATGTAGTCACAGAACGAAAGTATCCTTGAGTTTTTTCATATCATTAGAGTGATGCTAGTCTTTAGAAATGTAGCTTTGTGAGTGGATTCCCAACGAAACTAAAGTTTTATTCATTTCTTAGTGATGCCTTTTCACAAGAACTTCTGTGTATTAATGCGAGTAGGTCTGCATTATACTCAGGTAGGGTGTTTGTGTTAATGACATGTAGCTAAGAGTGAAGTTTCATGATGTCCCAGCTCTAACATTCACAGTTAGGCTAGATTAATTGGTGAACTTTTAGTAAAACAAATTTGTACTGTTTCATTGAATTTCAGTTAGTTAGTATGCAAAGTTGTATTAGCTTTGGGTTGCTTTAATATGTTTTGGGCATGTCCATACAGATTTGAAAAAGAAATAAAAATTAACGACTAACGTAATTAGCCGATGATAACATCAAATATTTGCTACTTTTTAGTGTCAATTTTCCCCTAAAAATATTTGCAATTATCTTATAAATACTTGAATTCGATACATTTACTATTATTTAGTTGTTTTCAGGTAAAATGCAAGTATATGACAAGAAACACGAGAAAAGGACGTAAAAATGAAGAAAACATGAATTCTTTTAAGGTTTTACGGCATAACCCCTATGATAGTGTTACGCCATAACATATTCAAGGCAAGACACGTCACCCAGCAAGATTACGGAGTTACCACATGCATGGTTTACACTGTAACATTATTATTATGGAAGGCTGAGTCATCCTAGTCAGCATTACGGCGTAACATGTACACTTGATAATGTCGTAACATCTTTTAAGCCTACAAGATGGAAAGTACGCGTCAGCAGTTTACGACATAAACCCCTAGAAGGTTACGCCGTAACATATTCAAAATCTATAAATAGAGGCCTCATTCAGCTACTTTATCATCATTCATTCTACAGCCATTCTAAGGGGCGATCAAAGCCTCAATAGCTTGAAGAATTCCACTAGAAGTCCAAGGGAGATCACACTTATCTTACTTTTGTATTTTATCATTCATAAACTGCTTCTGTAAGAATTATGAGTTTTTCATCCATGATTACCTTTATTAATTCTTGCTGTGTTATTTCTATGAGCGGCTAAGCACTTTAAGTGCTAGTCATGAATTTACTATCGTTATAATGTATGTTTCCTGTTAGATTATGGTTTCGTTAGATATCCATTGACTATCGTGTACCCCTTGGTTTTGGTAGTATTGTAGGTGGTTTAGATCCTGTTAATCCTGTTATTAGATTACTAATTAAACTTGGGATTAGTAGTGGTTCTATGGTTGGTTTAAAACCCTATCCCTAGTGTAGGAACTAACCCTGTATCGCCTCTATCACTTAATATACTTAAAAACCATAAGAACTCTTTCAGAGAGGGTTAATAATCTGTATAGGTTATTAGACTAGTTCTTGGGATAGTTGGGATTAATCACTATGACCTGGTTGCCCCACCTTCATGACTTTTGGGGGATTCAGAATCGTATAAATTATAGGACAGACTAAAGATATCTATTCAGGTCTGTCGACATCAGTGACCACTAATGAAACCATGGTGTAACATTGCACAGGGACGACTTTCTCCCTGATATCTCCTATTACTTTTACTTTTCGCATATTTACCTTCTTGTTAATCTCAATCTTAAAATCATTCTCAAAACATGACACTTTCAAATTAAAACTAATAACACTTAGCTCTTGGGATGACCTCATATTTACCATAACTACACTACTCACGATCGGGTTCTCTGCCCGTTAGTGCGTTTGTAAAGATGATACGAGTTTTATAAATTTAAAACTTGAACTAAATATATTTTAAAATAAAATACGCATCAGCCTGTTTTTTCCTTTTGATTTTAAACCAAAAACTTAAACATAGATTGGAGTAGATAGGAGTTTGTCTCTAAGCTTGGAGAGGTTTTGTGATGCAATCTTATAAGTTTATTTTTTGTTTTTTAGGTTTGTTATTTTGTAATATGTTTTTCTTCCACGTTAGAATCTTTAACTAGTACGTATTTAGGATTTTTTATCTGCTAATAAATGACAATGCTGATTAGTAAAACATGAATCACAAAAAACCTTTGACTTTGAATGTATACTATCAATCTATCTTTAAAAATTATTAAAAAAAGGTTTTTGCATATGTATTTCATTTTTGACTACATGTAAATAAGCTATTGGTTGATTGAATTAAATAATATTTGTTGATGATGTCATATGTATTGCCTGAATATTTGTGTACTTTAAATTTTTTTAAAGCTCATTTTTTGCCATTTAGACCAAATGAAGCCCAGATTTTGAAAGCTTCTTCTAAAAGATACTCTGGCGGTTTTGTCACTGGAAAATCAAACATCTTTTTGTTGATAAGAAGAACAAAAATTTTGGTTGCATAAGGTTTTTGTTCTCTATAAAAAGTATGGAACCTTTTTGGTAAAGAGATCTGTTCTTTTTCTTTAATTTTTTGAATTCACTTTAAGGGTTTGTTAATTCTTGGTATAAGGTTTTGTTTATTCATTCAAAACCTATAATAATATGCACCTAAAAAATGGTACAAAAATCCTATTCAATAACCTAGTCAGTAAACAAATTCCGCTCAAATGAAAATGAGGCCATATCCTGCCAAAAACCTCACATCATGAGTGGTGGTGGTGGATGAGTTTTATGGGGATCACGTGCCATCGATAGTGGTGGTGGTGTTACACCACTCTTTATAAAAAGCATTCTTATTTGGATGGTAATGTCAGATTTATTTGATTTCATATTGCAACAGATTTGTATAATTGTAGTCATGACGGATTTATTCTCATTGTTTACCAAATCTTTCTAAACCTCATTTTTATTTCTCTAAACGTGTTCTTATTTAATAGACTCCCTACTCGTATTAACCTTTCTTCTCGTGGTATTCCCTTGGTGACCATATTATGTCCTTTTTGCAACAATGAGGAGGAAGATTTGGATCATTGTCTTATAAAATGCTCTCGTGTGTTACCCATTTGGAAAAAAGTGTAGAGTTGGTAGCACTTGCCTCCTCCCTCTACTTTTCCCTCATTTGGTATCAAGGATATTGCTTTGGGTACGTTTTCCTCGAATGGTTAATTGCTGCCAAATAAGGCCATTCATGGGGTATTTCAAAGCACTTTTTGGGCTATATGGAAATAGAGGAACAAAATCATTAACGCTCAACAAGACCATGTTGATAGCATCAGAGAAGAGGATATCTTTCCTTCCGTTCAGAGGGTATCCAGGATTTGGATTTCTGCCCGTGCTTCTTCGAGACCCGCAAACTGGAACTGTTGGATACCGCGCCCCTTTGATTTGTTTACTGCTTTGTAATCTAGTTCTCATGTTCTTGGTTTGGTGCTTTGTTTGCTAGCACCTGTTCTTTTGCTTTTCTTTTTGGTTCCTTTTTTTATTTCCTATTTCGTTTTGGCTTTCTTTGTGGAGCCTTTTCTAATAAATTTATGGCCTTTTAAAAAAAAGTTATATTTTAGGATAAGACGGTGCTTGGATAATTTTAATTATCATATCCAGCTTATAGGCTTATTTGAATTTGGATAAACCTATAAACTTATTTTTTGGGTTATACGAGCTTATCAAGGCTGTGACTTGATTGTTTATAAACTTATAAACATATAAAAGAGAGTTTATGAGCTAAAATAAGCCAACAAGTTAACTCCAAACACTCCTTGAACAAAGTTTTCTAAGTTGAAGTCTTGTTTTTTCTTTATTTGGTCAAACATAAGTTTTTAAGGCCTAAGCTTTTTGTTCAGAAATCAACAACCCTTCAATTTATCGATTTAGCCCTTTGGGTATGCTTTTTAAACAAAAGGTAAGGGTGCGTTTAATTAAAAAAAATTCTCACAAAATGTTTTCTATATAGAAAAGAAGAAAAACAAATATTACGTTCAAATCAAAAATGTTCCAACAAATTCTCTTCAAAAACACAAAACATAGATCTCCTAACTTAACAATGAAAACTACAAAACACATAAACGTGAACGTGTTTTTTATGTTTTGCAAAAAATTTAGTCCCTCTTGTTTTAACAAAACTAAAAATAGAAAATTAAGATTTTTTTCCCAACTAATACTAATCTTGTAAGAGTAAATTCCAAAGAATTCTATAAACAAATACTGTATTTCAGTGATTGTGGTTGGATTCGTGTGAAGTTGAGATTGTCACTTATCAGCTCCTTGGAAAAGAGTACTTGTTACTTGCTAAGCACAACACTGACAAAGTGCTATCAATTATACACATAAAAAGTTTATTACTACTAATGAACATGACGACTTTTACAATTAACTATTAAAAGGTATTTCGATAAATTTATTTGTAACCAACATGAACTACAAACATCACAACAATTAGTTGTTAATGTCAAATGTATATGGCTGGTCGACGTTAATACTGAAGAGCAATATGAAATCAAATCACTTGTATATAATTAAGTGCGGGTAAAGTTGAAGCTATTTCAAGAGGTTCCATGAGCTAATAAGGACGAGCTGAACCCTAACCTTTGATTCTGGAGATCAAAGAGCATGAAGTTATTCTCCATCTGAAATGCCCCAACAACAATCGAATCTTTAACATCTAAACAACCATCAACAAATGCAAAACATGCAGTACCATTCCCAGTCAACTTCATCGAGTTGCCGCCGTATATTGTCTAGTTTTTGCCGCTTTCTGTTTCAAGATCAATCTTGGGAACACGAAAGCCGGTACCAATAGATCTAATTACAGTAGATTTTAGACATAGACTAAAGGGTTTAACTGTGTTTACTCGGGGAATTTTTTTTGTAGCTTTGGAAAAGCTTATGATAAGAGCCTTATAGATATCACTTTTGAGTGTGGTGTAAGGCAAAATGGTACTAAGCTTCATTAAACTAATTTTTAATGGGAAAGCAATCGGTGTCCCTTCTATTGAAATTTGGTTGATCTTGAAATAGTATCCAAGGGATTTGGAGGACTTTCTTTTCATCGAAGTGTAAGAAAATATGCTTCTGAGATCACGGTTTAGATAAATTTAAAATAAAAAGGACCCTCACCTAAAAATGCAACTCCACGAGCTGTCGAGTCGCTAGGTAGGCAAATAAACAAAAGGTAAACAAGAACACTATGAGTACGCAGCGGATATGGATCAAATTTGGTTCATATAGTTGACACACAATAAATAAACAAAAGGTAAACAAGAAAACTAACCCTTGAAGTCAATAGCAAATGAAATAAAAAAAGTGATTAAGATACCACCTTTATGGTTGCTCACACAAAGAAGTCAACCAAGTACGCCCGGAATGCTAGCCGTGCTTCACGTATACCCAAACACGAAGTGTAATAGCTCAACAATGGAATCAATACTAAAAACCTAAAAAATAATTTTGTCCGAGATCTTTCTTGTTCCCGAGAACAAAACCCTTTGTTGTGTGATATCGGACAACACTACGTTCGATTTGGTTTTGTGCTTTGTCCGAGAACACACAGAAAATGGGATTTTGAGCTTTCTTTTGATTGTCACTCCTTGACAACTTGTAAACCAAAACCTAAACCTTTATAGAAGTTGTGGGATTGAATCACACCTACTAGAACACCTTGGACCTATTAAGATGCAAGTGAAAGGTTTTATGAATGAATTCAAAGCTTATAAACCCTAGAATAGGTTTATAACTTCAATAGGGTATGGAGATAGATTAAGTGCAGGAGTTGTGTGTTTTGTGGTGATGTGATTCATCTAAAATGAGTTGGGGTGAGGGGTTTATATAGCCTCCAAGACCTACTCATGATAAGACTCAAAACCCACTTGTGATAAGGCTAAAACTCTTCAAGTTTAAGTCTTATCACAACTCCTCCATCTTCTTATCTTCAAGAATGAACCTAGACATATTCTAGATCCTTCCAATAGCTAGAAATGGGACTAGGACAATCATAGGATCTTGTCTTGGTCATTTCTTGTCTTAAGGTTTATAAATAGAATATTACGTAAAGTATTAACGCACTCTATATGTTTAACGTATGTGCCTCCAATAGGCTCACACATTTCTAGTCGTATATTACTACTCTAACTTACATTATTCCAACAGCTCCTACTTGGGAGTTGGAGTAGCAGATAGCACATATACCAATGACAGAAACGTCTAGCAACACTCACATTCGTTTTTAAAACTAGAAATGTCTGAGATCAAGTTTCATAAACATTCTCAGTAGCATGGTTATTTATCTCTTTCTATAATCATCCCTTTGTTGAAATACCGTTAAACCATAGATATGGATCCTAACTCATTCCATATAGTTTAACCATTTAGATTCTTGTTATAGAACTTAATTCAGATATACCAAATGTAATCCATAATCATCTTGCATTACCCTTTGGGTTTGGCTAAACAATTATCTGATTAATTCTAGAGAGGCGCCAATGGTATCATACTGCACATCAAGTGGATGAACAAATTCTTTGTTGAATACAAGTGTTGTGAATGCTGCTTCACATCACTTCTAATAATAGTCTTTATAACTACCATTTTCAGGTTAGCGTTTGACTTAGAATTAAAAAGTGATATCCACACATACCAGAACTTGTTTGTATTCTCAAGTCTAAGGATGACTTAACTAACCATTTTTGAAATTTTACTTATGACAACGGATCCATAAAGTAATTTTTAAAGGTTGGGGTGTCCAATACGCATCCCTTGTGAGTAACATATGAGTTTGGCGGGAACCATCCATATATTCAACGAATATAACCAACACTCACATTTGCCTTATGTAACAATACTCTCATATTGTTAACCGACATATGGAACATATTAGAAAAATAAATCATTCAAGGTGAAATATTCAATATAGATAAAACCAATTATATAAAATGAAAACAAATACCTCGTATCTTTATTCATCAGAAAATAAAATTGTCTTACAATCTCAATTAAACTAAAGACACTAATAAACACAGATTTAATGAGACCTACAGCTAAAAGCATTCAATATTCCTAGGATGATCAGAATGCTTTGAAAAATCCAACGCTTTTTGTAAAAGGCTCAGCTAAGTTTTTTTATATGTGAAAACTTTTTCTTAACTTAGTACCAAATTCAATAACTTCATAAAGGTAATGAAACTTTTGGCAAGGAAATGTCTACACCTTAGTGATTCCAGAGTAGTTAGCTATGTCATTGCCTCCAGGTATTATCAAAAACATTACTTATGGGTTCTTCAATTACGGGAACTACACCAAGCCCAGAAATGAATTTCCTAACCCAAACAGCTTCCTTAAAAGCATCATAAGCAGCAATATACTTAGCTTCTCTATATAAAGTAGCGAAAATGCTTTGCTTGCCACTCTCCCAATCAACATCATCTCCATTTAAAATGAACACATATCCAGTCTAAGACTTGAGGTCATCAGCATCCGTCAGATATCCAACATCAGTGTAGCAAGAAACCCTGAGCTCTCATTTTAGATCACCTCTGTAAACTAGAAACATGTCCTTAGCATTCCTTAGATACTTCAGAATGTTCTTAACAGTAGTCCAGTAAAGATCACCTGGATTCTGTTAGAATCGGCTTGTTATGTTCTGAGCGAACGCAACATCAGGGCGAGTACATCTCACAGCATACATAATAGAACCCATAACCGAGGCATATAGAACATTTTGCATATACTTCAATTTAGCAGGTGTTGAAGCACCTTGTGATTTACTCAATCTAAGCTTTTCTTGCATGAGGATACTTCCATGTTTGGAATTCTCTGTGTGATACCGCTTTAAGATTTTTTCAATATAAGCACTTTGGCACAAACCAATTATCCGTCGTGATTTATCTTTGTAAATCTTGATTCCAAGAATATATGCAGCTTCACCTAAATCTTTCATAGTAAAACATCTTCTAAGATAGGATTTTACATCTTATAACATTGAAATGTTGTTTCCCATGATCAATATGTCATCGACATACAAGATTAGGAAAGTGACATTACTCCCACTAGCTTTTAGGTATACACATGGCTCATTACAATTTTGAGTGAAACTAAATTTCTTTATTTCATTATCAAATTGTTTATTCCATTGCCTAGATGCTTGCTTTAGCCCATAAATGGAACGCTTCAGCTTGCATACTCGGTTTGGATATTTTGGATTGACAAAACCTTCAGGTTGTTCCATGTAAACATTTTCAGAGAGATATCCATTGAGGAAGGCAGTTTTGACATCTATTTGCCAAATCTTATAGTCATAAAATGCGGCTATGGCTATAAGAATCCTAATAGCTCTAATGTCTGCAACAGGAGAGAAGGTTTCCTCATAATTAATCCTTGGGGTTTGAGTATAGCCCTTCGCCACAAGATAAGCTTTATAGGTGTGTACAACTCCATCCTTGTCGGTCTTCTTCTTAAAGAGCCACATGCTTCTAACAGTTTTACCGTTAGGAAGAAGTTCAACTAAGTCCCAAACTTCATTGTCTTTCATGGATTGAATTTCTACATTCATAGCACTCAGCCATTTATCTGACTCAGGGTCTAACAATGCAGCTTTATAGTTAGCGAGTTTACCAAGATCCCTTAACTCATGCTCCTCAGCATCGATGTATAAGTACATATGATCTGTGGGACATCATGTCCTTGTGGACCTACGAATGGGAATGATATCACTTTGAGGTTCATTTATTTCTAGATTATCATCTTCATGATTTAAGCTAGTGTCTATAGAAGGATGTGTATCTTCTTCTTGAATAATTTCAAGATCTTTTAGACTTCCACTTGCTTCTTGAGTTATAAGACTATGGAATTTAGCATTCCAAGCAACAAGAACTTTGTTCTTGGGTGGGTAGTAGAAAGAATATCTCATTGTTTCCTTTGGTTATCCTATGAAGATACACTTAATAGACCTAGGTTCTAACTTGTTAGGCTTGGTAAGAGTATCTCACTTAACAAGTGCCTCACAACCTTAGACTTTTAAGTAAGACAAATTAGGGGCTTGCCCATGCCATACTTCGTATGGTGTCTTTTCAACCTTCTTAGTTGGAACTATATTAAGAATGCGTGCAACAGTCTCAAAAGCATAATCCTAAAAGGACTTTGGAAGAGTTGTTTGACTCACCATTGTGTTGTGGCGTGTAAGGAGGAGTATGATGGGCGATAATCTCATGATCTTTTAGATGATCAAAAAACTCTTGACTCATATACTCGCCCCCACGATCAGAACGTAGCAATTTTATGGTCTTACTGAGTTGATTTTCTACTTCCTTTTGAAACACTTTGAAGGTTTCAAACACTTTCATGTATAAGCTTTAACAAGTAAAACATTCACCATAACGACTAAAGTGTCAGTGAAAGTGACGAATTGTAGCTTGTCCATGTCTTGACATAATCTTAAAATCACAAACATCGGTGTGTATTAGTCTAAGTAAGTCTTTGGCCCTTTCCACTTGATGTGTGTAAGGTTTTCTTGCCATCTTTCTAGACATACAAGAGATGCATTTTTCAAAAGCCCTAAGGTCAGTTGAATTGAGAAGTTCTTCATGTTGCAACTTCTCAATGCGTTTCTTGCTGATGTGTCCAAGACGACAATGCCATAAGAGAGCAGAGTCCAAGTCTAACTTGGCTCTTTTGTTGCTTACAATATATATAGAACTATCGTTTGCATAAGAATTAGACAAATCAATTTCAAAAAGACCATCCCTTAGGATAGCAATAAAATAAACCATGTTATTCCTAGAAACTTGAATTGTATTATTCACGAAGCAGTTAATAAAACCATCTTTGTATAAATGAGAAATAGAAATTACCCCTCTAGTAATAGAAGAAGCATAATGATAATTTTTCAAAACAATCTCTAATCCACTCAGGAGACATAAATAAAAAACGCCAATTGCTTCAACAACTTTATGTTGACCATTGCCCATGTACAAGCTAAGAGCCCCCGGCTATACATATTGTAATTCTGCACAAAACCATCAAATTCCTTGCGTAGACCGACCAAGATCAGAATCATAGCAAGGCCAAGTGTCACGGGTGCCCCAAGCGCTCTAGATTGTCTATATAGCTCTTCATTTTCAAAACATAAGACTGACAACTGCCCATCTTTCCAACTTGCGAAGACATCTCGCGAAGTCCTGAAGAAAGCTCATGCTCTACCTGCAGACAAACAGAGTTTTATACTCTTTTAGCATTCGATTAGCATGGATTTATCCAATTTTGTTGGATTCTCTGTTCATGGTCATGAGCAAGAGACCATCATCTATTTTGATCCTTTACTCCAGCAGTAACTGCACTGATATCAGAGGCAACTGCTGAACCATCAGAAGCTACAGAACAATAGAAGTGGCTGCGTCTTGGTAACTCACTTATCCCAATTAATAGTTACAATCCTCATTTATCAATACATCGATAAAGTTGGGTCTATTCCAGTTTTTGTTTCTCAAGAAACCGCCTAAAGACCAAATTGTTAACTTACGATGTTACCATCTATAATTTAGAAAAGTATAAATAATAGCATTGTCGAAATTAAATCTTTAAAAGAATACTACCCAATTTTAATTAATAATAAGACTAAAGATCCAACTTGACCTCCTGCTTTATTATAGAATGACCGACCAACGTGTAACAAAGTAAGCAAGATGTGAGACGACGAGCATAATTGCATGGAAATGATAACTCTTAGATTTAGTTGAGACTAGTGGAACAATTAGAAACTCTTATAGTAAAGTCAAAAGCATATTTGTCTCAATTATGCCTCGAGTCTAGGTCTGACCAGTAACTCGATTTAAGTCCACCAAAACCCAAACGTGCGAAAATGACAAAGGGCAGACCAATGAAAAATTCGCCATTGAGCGGTTGGAACGTCTCCTGAGGTCAAACCAAGAAGGTCAAGCCTATTGCACGTGTACTAGGTTTTGCTGGCATAGACTTAAATTCATATAAGTGGTATACACTATAAATGTTGACAAAATCGTGTATAACAAGCATGCAATACACTTGAAAGCTAAAAACTAAGTTAAGAAAACATTAGTTAACTTTATGGTATAGTCATATTGCAAATGTTCACGTAGCTCAATTGTGGACTCCACTAAGAAGCGTAGAAACAGGTCATGTGAAGCGTATTAAAATCCTGACTTCTTGTGGGAATCTTACTTATCTACCCCGCTTAAACTTCTCTTAATAGTTTTTCCATAATGGGTTGAGCCAACGTCCAATGAACTAATAATGGCTATTGTTATTTAAGAAACCCCTTTTGGTTAACATAGCTTTATAGTTGCCAATATAGGTGGGATTACAAAAATTGAAATTCAACCCAATGAATTGTACTCCTACTTGTGTCCAAAGACACTAAGTAATTCAATAAGTTCCCCCATATGCAAAGCATGTAGTGGTGCGTGAGAAAATTAAAGATCTATTCAACCCCAAATTGCGCATGTAAAACAAAGCTTCACAAGAAAATCAAATTCATAGTTTCATGTCCGTATTAATATTTCAAAAACCCCGGTTTTTCGCAAATAACACATAATTGGTCCCAAGGAGTAAACATTATGTGGTAATTATTAGCACAGTTTTTAATCCAAGTTTCTCTATAAATGTAAGTCCGTTTTCAAGAGTTTCATAAAGTATTATATGCAAATATTGATTCATCACATGACATATCACATATAAGCAATCAAAGCAGACCATAAATGGATTAAATTGAGGAACAAACTCTTATAATGAAAAATTAGTAACGATCACATAACCTCGATTCTCAAAGATCTTCCCTAATTGGAGAACCAAAGAACTCACACTAGGTTTTCTGCTAAAGTGCCTAGATCGCCACATACATCATATAACATGATTGCGTAAGTCTTACAGCCAAGATAAAACAAGAATGGAATCATCATGGCAGCTTAATTAACATTTAATTTTGATCTATTCTTGTTTTTTTATCAATTTACATTTGTGTTAATTCTAGGTGTTTATTTATTATTTAAGGAAAGTATTGCATATAATTTCCATAATTTTCTAATAAAATAATATATCAAGATTTCATGCAGCCCTAAGCGTGTTTAATTATGTGTGTAACCCATAATACACCAAACGAGTTGACTCATGATGCCACTGTTGGGATTTTATAACCAGTTAACCATTAACACTACGAGTACGCAGCGGATATGGATCTAGTTTGGTTCATATAGTTAACACACAATAAATAAACAAAAGGTAAACAAGAAAACTAACCCTTGAAGTCAACAGCAAATGAAACAAAAAAAAGTGGTTAAGATACCACCTCAATGGTTGCTCACACAAACATGTCAACCAAGTACGCCCGGAATGCTAATCGTGATTCACGTATACCCAAACACCAAGTGTAATAGTCAACAATGGAATCAATACCAAAAACCTAAAAAAACAGTTCTGTCCGAGATCTTTCATGTGCCCGAGAACAAAACCCTTTGTTGTCCAATATCGGACAACGCTACGTTCGATTTGGTTTTGTGCTTTGTCCGAGAACGCACAAAAAATGGGTTTTCGAGCTTTCTTTCGATTGTCACTCCTTGACAACTTGTAAACCAAAACCTAAACCTTTATAGAATCTGTGGGATCGAATCACACCTACTAGAACACCTTAGATCTATTAAGATGCAAGTGAAAGGTTGTATGAATGAATTCGAAGCTTATAAACCCTAGAATAGGTTTATAACTTCAATAGGGTATGGAGATGGATTAAGTGCAGGAGTTGTGTGTTTTGTGGTGATGTGAGTCGTCCAAAATGAGCTGGGGTGAGGGGTTTATATAGCCTCCAAGCCCTACTCATGATAAGACTCAAAACCCACTTGTGATAAGGCTAAAACTCTTCAAGTTTAAGTCTTATCACAACTCCTCCATCTTCTTATCTTCAAGAATGAACCTAGACATATTCTAGATCCTTCCAATGGCTGGAAATAGGATTAGGACAATCATAGGATCTTATCTTGGTCATTTCTTGTCTTAAGGTTTACAAATAGAAGCTTTCATGAAGTATTAACACACTCTATGTGTTTAACGTGTGTGCCCCCAATAGGCTCACACATTTCTAGTCCTATATTGCTATTTTAACTCACATTATTCCAACATTCCTTTCTCTTTAGATGTCAAAGCGTTTTTCCATTTCTACTCCATTAAAAAAAATGGCATCGAATAGATTCCATGCGTTGTAACACCTTCATAGGCACTTTAAATAAAGACATATGGTAAATTGGCATTGATCCTAAAACCGCCTTAATAAGAGTTAGTCTACCTCCTATCGATAACGTCTTCATCTTCCATTTAGAAAGGCGATCAACCATACAATCGACAGTCTCATTCCAAGAATGAATACGAGACATAAGCCCACCCAATTTCGAGCCTAGATAAGAAAAAGGAGATTTAAGAGTAACACACTCAACCTTCAAAGCTGCTTGATCAACAATGTCACCATCCACATAAATCCCCATAAGTTTACTCTTATTCATATTAAAACGAAGACCCGACGCTTTATAAAAACAGTCTAACACATGAACAATAGTGTCAATATTTGATTCACTACATTGCCCCACAAAACCGCATCATCGGCATAAAACATATGAGAAAGGTGCAAGGAGGGATCTAAAACAATACCCTTAAACATACCTGCGTCCACTTCCCTTTGAAATGAAATATGAAGACTTTCCATAACCAATATAAATAAGAAAGGATATAACGGATCACCTTGTTTAAGGGCCCTTATAAAATTGAAATTTTTTTGTTGGACTTCCATTCATAATAACCGTACCCTTTGAAGATCTAAGACAACTTTGAATCCACCCACACCATCTTTCTCCAAACCCGAACTTCTTCATAATGTCATCCAAATAGTCCCAACGAACCGAGTCATACGCCTTTTCAAAATCCACTTTAAAAATCAGCGATTGTTTCTTCTTTGACTTACACAATTGCACAAGTTCATTTAAAATAAAAGGGCCATCAAGGATTTGTCTATCCACAACGAAAGCCGATTGAACCTTATTTACAATATCCTCTAATATGACCAAAAGGCGATTAGCCAAAATCTTAGCAACTATTTTGTATAAGCTCCTAATTAAACTAATAGGTCTAAAATCTTTAACCATATTAGCATTAGTGGTTTTCGGAATCAAAGCTATAAAAGAGGAATTCCACCTTTAGGAAAAAAACCATGATGGAAGAAATAAATAACAGCATTCACCACATCAATTTCTATTAGTTTCCAATAACGACGATAGAAACCAAACGTGAAACCGTCCGGACCAGGAGATTTATCTATCCCGCAATCCCAAACCGCCCTTTTAATCTCCTATTTAGACACTTCAATTTCCAGATCAGCTTGTTGATCAGAAGTCAATTTATTTGGAAAATTAATATTATATCGAAGCCGATCCTCCTGAGGTTGATCAAACCGATTTTTAAAATGAGAAAATAACTCACTTTTTACCAAGCTAGGAGACTCGATCCAAATACCATCAACCAAAACGCCTCGAATAGTAAGTTGATTTCTCTTTTTATTAAGAATACCATGATAATACTTAGAGTTCTCGTCTCCTTCAATTGCCCATTTAATCTTTACTTTTTGAGCCGCCTCTAACGCTTGAAGTTTATCCAACTCTTGAAGAGAATTAACAACCTTCATTCTTTTATTAACGACGTCTTCATTACCTTCACCTTTGTCGATCACCGCATCCAACTCAGCTAACTCCTCTTTAAATGTAATTTTACTATGTTTAGAATTCATCTTCTTATCATTGTTCCACACCCGAATCTTCTCTTTAAGGTACTTTAACTTTTTTTATCAAATTTATCATATCATTTGACTTATCCACAGGAGCTTCAGTCCAAGTTTCTTCGACAAACTTGTCAAAACCTTCCACTTCAAACCAGTAATTAAAGAATCGGAAAGGAATAGGTCCATAATCAAACTTTGACTCACGCAAAAGAATTGGCCGATGATCAGACAAATATCGATCCAAAGTAATCGCTGAAATATTAGGATACGTATTCATTAAATTTTTAGAAATAAGGAAACGGTCAAGCTTACTCATCTTAGATGCTGATTTATCGCACCATGTAACTGAGTATCCGCCTGAAGGAACCTCCTCCAAACTCGCATTCGAGATAAAAAAAATTGAATGCATCTGCCCCTAGCACATTAAAATTTGAACCAAACCTTTCTTCCTTTTTACGAACTTCATTAAAATCCCCCATCATAACCACCTCACCTTTCCAGTTAGCTATCACCAAAGTTAAATAATCCCATAACATCTTCTTTTCCAATAACTCTTGAGGAGCATAAACCGCTATAATAAGAAGATTTTTACCTTTAGGTACCCATACACCCCTAATTATAATAAAATAATCCGAGATCGTGGCATTAGACTTATGAAAACATCTTGGATCCCACACACAAAGAATACCACCCGAGTTGCCAACCGAAGCACTATAAACAAAATCAAATGCAAAATTTCCCCAACACATCTTTATACTAATAGATTCAATCGTCTCCATTTTAGTTTCTTGCAAAGACAAAACATTCACCTTATTGTACATACATAACTCCTTAACCCAATCTTTTTTAGCCTTTTGGGTGAGGCCTTGAATGTTCAATGACATAAAATTCATCGATGAACTACGTTCCCTCCTTGAGATTCAATAATCTCTTCCATGTTTTTCATACACCCCTCCATATTAAATCCTATAGTTAGACCCACCTTCACCAAATCATCCATCAGCTGCAATATTGAACCTCCTGAACGTTAAGGTTTTGATTTTTTGAAATGACCTGAACAAAATGATTCTTCTATGTCTTCCTTTGAATTCTTATACAAGCACTGTTTCTTCACTCTAATATTACCCTCTTCCTCTTTGTTACTATGAGAATCATCATCCCCCTCCTGTTTGGACTCTGCACACTTGTTGGAATGTGCTTCTGTAGTTCCTATAGGCGTAAAACCTGAAGGATACTTCAAACTGTCATATGAATTAAGTTCTTTATTATTGTCACATTGTTTCTTGTTAAGAAGATCATAAATATGAAAAGGATCCTTGGAACGCGAATCATTTTGTCCAACAGAACCCTCTTCTTAATTTGATTTATGTAGGTCCTTAGCAAACTTAGTTTCAGGAACCTCTTTAGCACGAATCCAACATACCTTAACTTTATAAATTATTTTAAACGACTCGAAAATATTCGTACCAATAGTTGTATTAATGCAAACTCTTCTCCTATGAAAACACCCATCATCTTGATCATCTACATGTAATAAGGTACCCCACTTAGAAGCAATCCGATTGAAAGTGTTCTCAGACCACATCTTTAACGGGACTCCTTCAATCTCCACCCATGTAACCCTCCCATCAAGAGTAAATTCCTTAGATGCTTGCTGCAACTGAGAAAACCAAACACCAACTCCCACACTTGCCGTAAACTTCTTTTTAGTCTCTTCTAATTGAAATTCGATCATGACCTAATACCCTCCAATGTACTTAATATCAATGTTATCTAAACCTTTGTTAACCAAGACCATCTTTAAATTAGATAAAGTATTAAGTTCTTTCACTTTACCCAATAGGGAATTTGAATATTCTTGTTGATTTAAGCAGTCTTCATCTAACACCAATGCTGGAATATTATCCACCTCGGCCTGTACAGACTTGGGACCAACTTTGACAGCATGAGCATAGGAATTAGAAGCATTATTAGATCCCTTATTATTATGATTTTCTCCTTTGTTAAACGAATTCTCCCTTAAGTTATTCTTAGACTTAGTACTACCTGTGTTCAACGACATCCTTTGGAACCTAGGAATGTTTGCATGAATTTTGAGACGACCAACCCAAATCGTACATAAATTGTTGATCAGTCTCTTCTCATCAAATATCTTAATAAATCGCACAAATCCAAATCTTTTACCTGCTTTTGATCTTCTGTTTGGAATGTACGCATCAATAATGTTCCTATATTGTTTACACACATTCCAAAGGTCTTTCGCGTTAAACGATTCTGGGAAATTGGTTATGAAGACGGACGTAGAGATCTTACTCACGTCATCCTCCTTAGATCGCTTGCTCCCCATATTAGAACCTAAATCCAATTCACAAAATAGATCAGACGGAATAGGGTTTAAAGACAAATGTTTGAGAGAAAATTAGGGTTTATTTTGCAACCATATTTGGCTGTGATATTAACTAGGGAAGGGCACGTAGGATTGACATACGAGTGTGCTTCTTTGCATAAAGTATCGTCACAACGTAAAGGCCATGTACATGCAAATTCTAATCCATAATCCATAGGAGGGGGTCTCACAACACAATCTGTCCATGTGAAAGGAGCATCGAGGTTAATGAGGTAATAAGGCTGATAAGTATATGGTTGAATAGACCAAGAAACTTTGTGAAGAGATGTTTTGGCATCCTTGTATATGGGTATAACTGATGTGTTTAAAGAAAAACTATCTTGGGATAAAACATGATGAGACAATGATACAAGTATGATAAACAAAAGTATGGTTATGAGATGCATCTTAAAAAGTTTTGAACTTGTTAACAGTTTAACTTTGTGTATGGTTGGTTGATTAGCCCATTTATATCTACGTAAAATGTCTAGGGTGTTCTTAGATTTACGTTACAATGGCTTTAGTTAATTATACTCATAATCTTTTTACTTAGTAAAGGAAAACGAAAAGTGGGGACTTTCGCATTTCAAAAAAAATATTTACTTATTAGGTACGATGCTTCTAATTTTTTATTATTTTTGAATATATGTTTAATTAAAATGCTTAAATACTTTCAAAATTGACATTATTTTGGTGAAGAAATTTTATGAAGAAAAAAAACACATAAAAATATATGTGTCAAATTTATAAAAACGAAAACTTGAAAAAAAAGAAGGTAATTAATAAAACTTTAGTGGTTTAATTTTAAATATATTATATAGAGGTAAGTGAAAATTCATAAATTTACAAACTTTATTATAACTTTTAAAAAAAGTAACCCCTTAAACTTTCATAGTTTATAAAACAAAAAAAATAAAAATTATATATATATTTAAAAAACACATAATGTACAAGCCCCGTGCGTGAATGAGAATTAAAACTAGTACACCAATAAAATGGATCGCTTTGGGGTTACGTAATAGCCAACATATCTGGTGGACAATAAAAAAGCCATGTTGCGCACGATTTTATCAATTATTGGCCTTATCAATTGATATAAGCACAAAATGTGTAACAGTATCAAAATTAGTGCTTTTGTGCATTTTACTTGCAAATTTATGTTAAGGCACTATGATAATTGCAAATAAACTTTAGTTTTATGGTAACACTGTATACTCGCAGGGCGGACCAAAAGTTAGAGTCACTAGATGAAAAAAAACAGAAATATAAATGAATTACAAAGTTATCAAGTTTATTTCGGAAAAAAAATTGTTATTTCTGATCAAATATACATTATGTAAAGAGAATCTATTATAACTATATACAATTAGAGGGAATTGTTAGAATATTTTATTGTTAGAAATATTAATAAAAAAATCAGTCGGTGCTCCCTTTTTAACTTGACCCAGTTTTGTGTGTGTGATTGGGTTTTTTAGGGTGACCCGGCCTTCACCGTCCCATTTTCTCAAAATCATACACGTATGAGGTACGTGTCTTCTATTCTCTTCCCAAGAAAAACCACTACCTCACCGTCTCTCACACACACAGGTTTCTTTAAGACATTTTTTTCCTTAAGACATACACATAAACTTTTGTTGATTTTTTTTCTTTTTCTTTTCTTAAGACATTTTTGTTTGTTTTTCAAGAAACTTTGGCCGGATAATCACAATGTCAAACAAACAGGTTGATAAGCTACCAATCCAGAAGAATTAAAGTTAAAAGCCAATAATCTAGAAGATACGATTTGCATATCTGCTCTAAACGGTTGTGGTTTGGATGAATTCTGTAATGCGGTACAGGAGAAATTGACGGTGTTGACTTGATTTATGTTTTAATTTATTTTTCTTTTGTATTTTTATTTATTATTTGCTAAATATAGACTATATTATATATGTTAACAGGATAGTATGGTGTGGGTGGAAGCTTTGGTTCTATTTTACAAGTGAGTTCCTACTTTCCTTATTTTATTTTTGCTAATTGGAGTAAAAAAAATAAGACCAAATACCCATTCATAACATACTAAGTGTTGCTTATTGTAATGTGTTTACATGAGGTATATGAGACACAAAAGAACCATAAACCAAATGGCGAAAAAAAAAAAAACTCATTTCTTTGTTTCATTAACCGAATAAGGATGCCATGGACTCATTATCTCCTATGCAAGTGAAATACAATACATGTCATTATACATACGGCGTCAAAATATAAATGCTTTAATTCAATTGGTATCCTATTGAGTGAAAAAATAAATACTAAATACAGAAAATACATGTAGTACTAAAACGGTTTGGTCCTTATGGATATCTAATAAATGTCAGTTTAAGTTGCAGGCATTGAAACTCAGTTTCGGGTCATGTTTTATTTGTGAGGTACTTCTGATATTTTCCACTAATCTGCCTGCACGAGCTTATAAGCTCAACTGAATGAAAGCTTGAGGATATCAAACACTAGAAATCAGGTATCTATGGACATGTTTCTTTTGTTATGTATATCTTACATGATGTGTGAAATCTTATTGTCTATATCTTCTTCGATTTCTTTTACGTGCAAGTATATATGACAAATTTTCAGCCTTGGTTAAAAAACCCAATAAGCATCTATTAGGGACAAAATATCAAATGTTTTATTTCTCTAAAATCAATTGTTTCAAATTCACTTTTTAGCTATTTAAGAATAGCTTATGACATCTTAACATAAATACCTTATAACCTTAAACTCATCCTTGACTGTAGGGACTTTAAACCATATAATATTTCTTGAATTATGTATATGGTGGACTAGAGTTGCTTACTTGGTTTTTGCAATGTGAAGTCATGCAGTTGGTAGTTGACGTGAGTTGGTCTGTATATGGATATTGAAATTTGACATACGAGTAATTAGGTTAATGCTTAGAATTGGGATTTTGATCAGAGTTTTAACATAAGTTGGGGTGTTTGGCATACAGATTTATAAGGAATCATATGATTATTGCATTTTTGTAATTATGGGGTGTTTTGAATTGCCAATAGAAACTGCTTATTACCTTATTTGTTTTCTTAACCTTTATGATAAAAATCAAGTCTTTATTTTTTGCATTTATTTTCTGTTTTTCCAAATGATCATTAATGGTCATAAGTATTTTTCTTTTGTTAATTTTGTATAGTTTGATAGTGGTCAAGATGGAGGTCAAGTTGTGGTAGATTTTCTGGAAGGATTAATGGGGAAAATCGGAGAGCGAAAGCGAGGCAACAAAAGAAGTTTATGGCTAAGTGAGGTAAGTGAAACGCTGAACCGTCAACTGTACCAATAGTAAGGTTAAAAAAGGACCTAAGATTGGTGTTTAGCAATGCGTTTTGGAGCTGTTTAGTTCATCATTAAGTCACAAGTATGTTGTTTTTAGTCTAGGTTTTGTATCAGTATTAAAGTGTATTGCAATTGATCTTATTTACTGATTTGATTTTTACATTACGTTGTAGGAAGAAAGTTGTTGTAAAAAAGCAGAACACGACGTAATTTCGTTTCAGGTGTTACTGAACAATCGTGTTCAGACGCTGTATTTAATCGTTTTATGGGAAAATTCGAGTGCTCATCAAGTAGTCAGGCAGGCACCAGATAAACAGAAAGAACAAAGTAGTTTCGATGCTGCAACTGTTGCGAACAAAGAGGCTGCTGCATACAATGAGTTTTTTTTGGTGTTTGAAGTGTTTATTTATGTTGCGTTTTACTGGTGTTAGTTGCATATCTGGCTTTTTGGTATTAAATTACCGTCATTTGCAGGTATGGTTTCCAACCAGCCTGTGCAAGACTAATTTCGCGTGCCTTTGTTGGTCACTTCTGATTCTCCAGAACTTTTTGAGTCGTCATCAAGGTTTGCCAAGCGTAAAAGAATGTCAATAAAAGAATCTAGGACCTCTCAACTGCTCCCTGATACAGAAACCATTGCCACTACTACCGGTGGCGCACCATAATGGGAGTATTATTTGGTTTATTTGAAGTTTTTTTGAGACGTTTGTAAAATGCCATCTTACTATTTCAGTATTTTTTTTTAAAACAAGTGTCGAGTCAGATTGTATCATTAACTTTTGATATTAATTACTTTTACATGTTTATTATGTTATAGGATCATATCAGATTGTATTTTTCATTCTGCAACTTCATACGGTGTGACGACAAATGACAACAAATTGATGATAGAAGGTTACCCACAAAAGGCCATATTTCCCGTATCTGCAGCTGCTGTTACTCCTCTCTCTCTTTCAGCACGGCCATGAGTAGTGTTTTTGTCAAAAGGGGTCGAAAGTCCTCTCAGAAGTTGTTGGATGTTGTGGCTAAGAGGATTCATACAGTATGCTTTTATATAGGAAAGGGGAAATAGATGAAGGCATCATCATTTAAACTACTAATATGTACATTGCATTCCCATTGCATTATTAGGAATTGATTATTGGTTATATTTTCTGTAGTTATGTTTCAGATAGGATATATGGCGAATGGGTATCATTGGAAGCAAAAGTGATTCTCGGGTCGGCAATGGACACTTGCTAGAGAAGGACCACGAGGGGATCGGACTAACGTATCCACAATGGTGACTATTTCATAATCTATATTTTGCATGGCTCATGTGTTTGTGTTTTAAAGATTGTGTTTGTGATTTTTTGATTAAGTTAGATTTGTGTGTTTATTCATTAACTTCAACCGCACTGATCCACCCACTTCTATGAAATTGTGTATGAATGGGTACTGGCGTTTTTTAACCTCAAAACCAAAATTTCGGTTCTCATTTTCATGAAAAGAATATGAAGGATAAAAAATCTGTCAACCGTGTATCGAAAAGAAGTTACTATGCTATCTTTTTTGTGGCTAGGGGCTGATCGATTGTATGTGTGTGTGCAGACTCATCATTTATCACTTCAAGTAATATAAAAATGTAAAGTTTAGGTACATTTTTTTCCTGCAATTATGTTCGCTTAAATGCATTGACCATATTTTTGTATCAATAGAAAGAAATTGCATGTAAACGAAATGCAATGACGTAACTTTTTTGTGGCATTTGAGCAATTTGCAGCCTATTTCATTCCTTTAGATAGCATCCTACAACTACTGTGAAACAAATTTACCATCTTTTTCCTATTAAACTCATGTGCTTCTATGTTAGGAAATTAGCGTTCAAAATTTGAAACATGTTCATGTACAAAACAAATTCTAGAGATATCTTTAAGTCTCACTATCTCAAGATCATGGAAAACATGAAACTGATTAAGTAGAGTTGATGGAATAGTGGGACCATAGACCAACATATATGTAGCTCTTACTTATTAAGTATGCATATCGTTAAATAATTAGATGACGAAGAAATGGAACATAGGCACAATACT
>BQNB010106705.1:0-23331 GCA_026074375.1 Tanacetum coccineum | reverse complement strand
CCTCTCTCTCTCTCTAACCTTTATCTCTTTTCTTCTTTCTAGTTTCTTGATTCGTGTTATGAAGTGAAGTAAATCGGGAACCAACAATTGGTATCAGAGTCTAGAGCCAAGAGATCAATCAAAATCTCGTTAGGACACATTCCATTTCAAACACTTGTTGAACATCATCAGGTTCACAAGCTGTTATCAAGAGTCCTACGCAATATCATTGTGATATTTGCCAGAACATTCAGAGTGATACTCTTTAGTATTCATAATGACGAATGGAAATCCTTCCAGTGTCATCATCAAACAGCACTGCGGTAGGTTTGACGGTTGATGAATTTTGATAAAAACATAACACTCTCGATGTGTTACAAAAACTCTTTAACGAGTGACACGTCGATTGATTTTCAAATCAATTTTCTCGTTTATCACTAACGTAAACCTGCAGGTCAAACGGTGGTAACGACAACCTCAATCCCATTCAAATGCTCAATCTACAAAGACATACTATCTAGAAAGCTCAAGATTTAAAGACAAAGACTTCCGCAAACTCTAAAATAAAGCTTTCAAGATGATGCATAGAATGAGCATGTTGGTCAAAGTCATAAGATCGCAAGATGGCATAGACGATAAAGACAATGACAAAGGCTCAAAGTCAAGATCACAAAGCATGAAGGAACAAGCTTACAACAAAGAACAAAGAGAAAGACCAAGACCACATGAGCTTAACGACAAAAGCAATCTCATTGATCTCATGAAGGAGTGTCATCAATGAACTCACTTCGGGGGAGATTATTAGCCTCAAAATATTGAGTCAAACATGAAGTTCGTTCATTATGTAGTTAAGTCTCGGTCAATTAATTAGTTAATGTTGTAATAGAATATAATCGGGAATCGGGCTCGATAGTTAATCTATTATTGTATATGTTTCGGGTTTAATCCCAAGCAAAACCCGAGCCCGGGTCCTAGTTAAATATCCCGCGCGTACCTTTAACGTGACGGGGTATATAAGCTTTTTCTTATTTAGAAAAAGCTAGTTGTTCAAAATATCAAAAAATTATCTTTTCACTTTTCTCTCTAATCTCTCTCTAGTTTCTCTCTCTAAAACAACTCATCTCTCTTTCTCATTTCTAGTTCGATTTCGTGATCGATTGTATGAAGTGAAGTGTTAACGGGTTCCTACATCGATTGTCATACCTTCTAGATTCTTCAACTCTTCAATCGTACACACCACATTCTCAAACTTCTCGGTTAACGACCGCAAAATCTTCTCAATAACTCTTGAATCGGTTAGAGTTTCACCGTTTCGCTTTTGTTGATTCACCATTGCTTGTACACGAGTGATGTAATCGGAAACACCTTCTGTTTCCTTCATTTTCATGGCCTCCAACTCACCACGTAGAGTTTGGAGCCGCACTTGCTTGACTCGGTCAGCCCCTTAATACACCTTCTCCAATGTTTCCCATGCCTCTTTTGATGTTGTAGCCTTCGCGATCTTCTCGAACCCCAACTCGTCCACCGATTGAAACAAGAGATAAAGAGCAGCCTTATCCTTCATGCGCTTCTCATTCCATGCCTTTAACTGATTCGCAGACATAGCACTAACTTCACTTGCACTTGGTTCTTCATACCCGACTGTGACACATTCACACACATCTTGCGCACCCATTAATGCTCGCATCTGGATACTCCACTTATCGTAATTCAACTTGTTTAGTTTTGGTAGTGACACGTAGCCTAACGAAGTATTGAGAGGATTCATTTTACTAGCTCTGATACCAATTTGAAATTGGTATTATATATAGTTAGGCTTGTTAATTTGAGTATGTATGATTTAATATAACTACCAATATAGTTTCCTAGATAAATTATAATCAACGGTGTGAGCTTTATGTGGATTTAGGTTAATTGTGCCAGGATTAACTAGCGACAAACCTCGAGTCTAGGGAGAAGATCCACCTAACTTTGGTACAAGTACTTGTAAGGAAATCCACTTCACTAGTGGGCAACAGTCCGAAGACTAGTGCATGAGTATTCTACGAATACCCTGGTGGTACAACATATCATTCCTTCGCATTCCTTAAGATCACTTTCCCAATCATGAAACAAAAGATTCTTTATGAATTATCAAGATACTTGTGTATAACACAAAAACTTTGGTATCTTGACATTGTTGAGTATATTAACACTTTTACTCCCCCTACACATGTGCGTCGATAATCGAAAGATGTTTAGCACATGCATGGATAGGACTTAGCATTTTAGAATCAATCGAATCATTAATTATCCGTTTTACATGTTTAAGTCACATTTTCTCCCCCGATCAAAAGTATGAAACTTGTGAATGGTTTTGATCTAGAATGGACTTAAAATGTATCAATCTCCCCCTCAAAGTATGAGGTGAGGTGAAATAGCACAAATATCAAGTGAGCAATTGAAACAAGACCTTTAGAATACCCAGACAGGAATGATACTGCAATCTGTCTTGAACTTGTAAGCGGTTGGTCGTGTCAATCTTTCAGCAATAGAATCAGCAACAGTACGTCCTTTTGACCTGCAACAACTGTTAGTATACCTGATTCTCCCCCTCAAACAATGACCCGTGTCAATGTTTGATTTGGTTAACCCGAACATGTTTGATAAAACAAGTTGTTTATGAGAAAAATGGTTCGGGGCTTAGACAACTTCTTGTCTGTAAAGAAATAATGCACTGAAACGTACACTAAATCTCTGGGTTAAGTCCGAGTTACAGTCTGAATTAACTGTAAGTCATACTACACTAAGTTTTTTTTAATAAAATATACACAAATATACAATGTGAAACACTTGGTTACTCTGAGACAGACTCATCCTGTAGTTCCTTCAGAGTCTCTGGTGACATCTGTTTCACTCCAAGCAGCGGGAGGAGTGTCGCGAAGCGCTCTCTCGGTAATGCCTTCGTAAATATGTCAGCCAGTTGGTATTTTGTCTCCACGAAATACAACTCAACAACTTTCCTTTCAACCTGCTCTTTGATAAAGTGGTGACGAATATCAATGTGCTTGGAACGCGAGTGTTGAACACTATTACAGCATAGAGCAATAGCACTTTGATTGTCACAATACATCGGAATTTTGTTGAACGCAAATCCATAGTCTCGTAGTTGAGAGCGCATCCAGAGGATTTGAGCACAGCATCCTGATAGGGCGATGTATTCAGCTTCTGTAGTGGAGATGGCAGTACTTTTCTGCTTTTTGGATGACCAGCTAACAAGCCGATGTCCAAGAAATTGAGCTGAACCAGAGGTACTTCTCCTTGTGTCATGACACCCTGCATAATCAGCATCTGCAAAAGCTTTTAGTTCAAAGCCGGAGTCCTTCGGATACCACAGACCCATGTGAATGGTTCCTTTAAGGTATCGAAAGATCCGCTTTATAGCAGTAAGGTGCATTTCAGTAGGCTTAGCCTGGTATCGTGCACACATACAAACAGCAAATACTATGTCAGGTCTAGATGCACTAAGATACATAAGGGAGCCAACCATACCACGAAATCGTGTAGGATCAATTAGCTTTCCTCCCTTATCTTCATCAAGGTTGGGACGCTCCGCCATTGGAGTGTCAATGGGTGTGCAGGAGTCAAAACCAAACTTTTTCAAGATTTGGTAGTATCATCAAGACAAATCAAAATATAAACACCAAAGCAAACACAACACTTATTGCTAAAACGATCCTTATAAGATTCACTAAAACGACAAACGGTTAAGGATTCGGACTACGATGACAAGTGATCACGAAGTTGATTTGGTATCCCTTATTTGACATTGAAGTGGGTTTCACGAAGGCGTCTACTTATTTCATCATCAAGACTTCCTTTTATATTCTACACTTTTTCTTTAAACCCCCTCTATCGATTGATGACTTGCTTATACATATACGGTTATGATTGAGACTTGAATTATCTAGTTTCCAGCAGTCAAGGGGTGGTTGGGTGAAGACCTGGATTACTATCACTTAAAGGAGTTACATTGTAGTACTCAGTGTCACACGCAGAAGACGATGTGGATAATTTCAAGAGGTGTTGTACTTCTTATACTTTTCTGGTTGGGTATAGAGTACTTATAGATTTAATCTTGCACCGTTCTTCAATCAACAACAGTGCAAGCTTAAGTAACAAATTTGGGGGATTTCACTTCATTTTCAAGTTTAGTATATCGGGTTTACTTCACCAAGTGATCACAACAATAGCTGAAAGAATACGAGGTTGGTAAAGTTAGCCAGAGAATTCAAAGGTTGAGATGTAATCAGCACTTCTCACGGGTATTTTTGTGCTATTCCAAGACAAAGATACTTCACAGTCTAAGCAAAATCTTCAAAGTTCTTCGATGACATTCATTCACAAGACCTTGATTATACCAAGTGTTCTTGATTCTTGCTTCATCTCCTCTACGGTTTCTAAAGACAAGAGGGTAATGGTTCATTTGGGATTCAAGATTTGTGCTTAAGACAAGAACTTCTCGAGTATATGGGTGTACACGACAATGATGCTTCCGAGAGTTCGCAACCATCATGGGGGAAAATGTGTACATCCGGGACTTAGTTGACTTTGATGTTACCGTGTCAACTTCCAGGGGGAAGTAGTGTAGACTACTTTACTTAGTATGGTTTATGAAGTATTCTGCATACGTGAGAAGAATTGTTGCTGATTTCTCGCATGCACCCCCGAACGAATATTCACCAAGCCCTAATGACAAGAAGCAGGAGTATTTGGTGTGGTTTGACTTCTATAAATTTCTGCTGTGCACGTCAATGACAAGTAGAAGATTGTTCATGCTACATCAAAGTTTCGAATTCTGCGAAGATAGGGATGTTGGTTTGGGGGGAAGCTGATTCAGAAACTTCGCCAAAAAGGAGTCTATGAAGAAAGCTTTTCAAGACATGCTGCATGAATTGGGGGGAAGTTAATCCAAATCATGCATACTACAATGGTTCCAGAACAAGTAAAGACAATGAAGATCCAAGCTGGAATACAAGTTTCAAGACCAAGAGAACTCACAAGACAACTTCAGCTTTGGAAGCGCTTTGGAAGACTTTATTTAATTGTATTTGTACTTGTTAGTAACATTGTAAGTAATTCCGTTTGTGTCCACATATTGGGGGAAGATTGTTAGCATTAAAATATGTTGACTAAAACGGAATTACATTAAGTCGTGTCGGTTATGAACTAGGACAATAAATGTGTTGACTAGACAATAAATGTGTTGACTAGACAATAAATGTGTTGACTAGTCAACATTATGATTGTTAGGAAACCAACACAAGGACAATAAATGTGTTGACTAGACAATAAATGTGTTGACTAGTCAACATTATGATAGTTAGGAAACCGACACAAAGACTATAAATACCCCCTCCTATACTTCCATAGGAGGGGAGATGATTCATTTGTAACATTTCACATAAGGTGTGTGTGTGTGTATTTTTCTCTCTCCTATCACACACACATCTTTCCCTTTTTTTCTCTCATCATCAATAATATGGCTACTTATTTGTTTCATCCTCCCCGACCTCCGGATCTTGTTTTTCCTAGTGTTTCTTATGGTTAACAATTGGCATCAGAGCACAGGAGCGATTCGTGTGTGTGGTTTGCTGATTTGGTAGTATCATCAAGACAAATCAAAATATAAACACCAAAGCAAACACAACACTTATTGCTAAAACGATCCTTATAAGATTCACTAAAACGACAAACGGTTAAGGATTCGGACTACGATGACAAGTGATCACGAAGTTGATTTGGTATCCCTTATTTGACATTGAAGTGGGTTTCACGAAGGCGTCTACTTATTTCATCATCGAGACTTTCTTCTATTTTCTATCGATTGATGACTTGCTTGAACGTATACAGTTATGATTAAGACTTGGATTATCTAGTTTCCAGAAGTCAAGGGGTGGTTGGATGAAGACCTGGATAACTATCACTTAAAGGAGTTACGTTGTAGTACTCAGTGTCACACGCAGATGTCGATGTGGATAATTTCAAGAGGTGTTGTACTTCTTATACTTTTGATGTTGGGTATAAGGTACTTAGAGATTTTCTTCTACACCGTTCTTCAATCAACAACAGTGCAAGATTAAGTAACAAATTTGGGGGATTTTACTTCAGTTTCAAGTTTGATATATCGGGTTTACTTCACATGTGATCACAACAATAGCCGACAGAATACGAGGTTGGTAAGTTAGCCAGAGAGTTTAAAGGTTGAGATGTAATCAGCACTTCTCACGGGTATTTTTGTGCTATTCCAAGACAAAGATACTTCACAGTCTAAGCAAAATCTTCAAAGTTCTTCGATGACATTCATTCACAAGACCTTGATTATACCAAGTGTTCTTGATTCTTGCTTCATCTCCTCTACGGTTTCTGAAGTCAAGAGGGTAATGATTCTTTTGTATATCAAGATTTGTGCTTATGACAAGAACTTCTCGAGTATATGGACGTACACGACAATGATGCTTCCGAGAGTTCGCAACCATCATGGGGGAAAATGTGTACATCCGGGACTTAGTTGACTTTGATGTTACCATGTCAACTTCCAGGGGGAAGTAGTGTAGACTACTTTACTTAGTATGGTTTATGAAGTATTCTGCATACGTGAGAAGAATTGTTGCTGATTTCTCGCATGCACCCCCGAACGAATATTCACCAAGCCCTAATGACAAGAAGCAGTGGTCGTTGGTGTGGTTTGACTTCTACAAAATTCCGCTGTGCACGTCAATGACAAGTAGAAGATTGTTCAAGCTACAACAAAGTTTCAGAATCTGCTTAAGATAGGGATGTTGGTTTGGGGGGAAGCTGATTCAGAAACTTCGCCAAAAAGGAGTCTATGAAGAAAGCTTTTCAAGACATGCTGCATGAATTGGGGGGAAGTTAATCCAGTTCATGCATACTACAATGGTTCCTGTACAAGTAAAGACAATGAAGATCCAAGCTGGAGTACAAGTTTCAAGACCAGGAGAACTCAGAAGACATCTTCAGCTTTGGAAGCGCTTTGGAAGACTTTATTTGTGTTGTATTTGTACTTGATAGGAACATTGTAAGTAATTCCATATGTCCACATATTGGGGGAAGATTGTTAGCCTTAAAATATGGTGACATATCGGAATTACATTAGTTTTCATTAGGCAAGAACTACAGGGACTAGAACTGTTAAGTTAGTATAGTGTCCCTTGTCTTGACCTATATATACCCCCTCCATACTTCCATGGAGGGGTGAGGATTCATTTTGTAAAAAGAGTGTGTGTTCTTGTTTCTCTCTCTAGACACACACCTCTTCCCATCTTTTTCCTTTCTCTCTAATAATATGGCTAAACATTTGTTCAATCCTCCCCGACCTCCGGATCTTTCTTGTTAGCTAGTGATTTCTTATTATAATAATTTAAGTCTAGAGAAGCTAGTGATTTCTTATTATAATAATTTAAGTCTAGAGAGAGAAAGTTAGAGAGAAAAGCTTTCTAGTGAGAGAAAGTAAACTTGTATAATGAAATGACTAACCAACTCTTCCAAGGCATAGAAGAGGCTTATATAGGTGCTTACAAAACCGGCCTAATGGCCTTGGTAGTGGGCTTACACGTTGGGTTTAATACCCGGCCCATTACCGAATGTTATATATCTAACAAACCTTATTAGGGTTAATACACAAACAGGGTACTAAACTTTCTAAAAAAATTGGCCTAAGTAACTAAAGTTTTATTTTGTTTATCTGAGTTACCCAAGTTCGCTTTCTATCTTACGAAAGCTAGATTCCATTTTACAAGAGTAATTCTTCGTTACAAAAGCTAAAAAGTGACTTAGTCTTAAGCAACTTACCCGTTCCCCCCCGCCTAGAAAAAACATGTTACCGCGTATACCATTTTTCCATGCTTACGAAAGCTATCAAATCCACTTTTTTCATCAATTTAAATCCAAAACACGTATATTTCATAAACGAGATATTAAATCTACAATTTGATGGTTACAAAAGCTAACAGTTTGCGTTTAAAGATCAAAAACACATCAAATCATAAATCTAAACCATACGAAACCTACTGTTCATCCTTACAAAAGCTCAATCGATCGAATTTCTTACAATTAAGCTCAATTTGATCATGAAATACACATACTAGATCTCTCCCGGCGATAGATACCACTTGTTAGATGCAATGTTTGCTAAGTAGTAATCATATGAAAGCTAAAACCAAAAGGAAGAGGAGCTATTATGAGTATTTTCAACATCATTTTCTAAATTTTCATTTCAAAAGGGGAAAATAGAAATAGGAGGGAGAAGTGAAGTTACAAACTACAAGACTTGTATAAATACTCCTCAAAGATGAGTATTTATACTTATTACTTATCCTATTCTATTTTCCTAAACTTAGTCAAACCTTGGTCAACTTTACTTAACTTTGACCAAGATAGACTTTATATTACATCATAAACTACTAAAAAACCTATAAAACAAACTAATACCAATCCATAATACTAAATTAACACTTTTTCTCGTTCCAAACAAATGCGATTTAAATATTGTTTCATTTTTAAATTAAACAAAGAGTATTAGGTGGTGATGTAACGCTATAACTTGTGATGCCGCATTATATTAAATACATTATACTCATATGACCTATATTTAATAAGGTTGTATTTGATCTACACGTGACGATTTTCATATTTGATTTATATATCAAATACATTCATTGAGGTGAGTTTATAGCCTCGCTTTTATACAATTACAATGATTTACAACTTTGAGGTGAGAAACATGCATTGTTTTACAATTGGACGCAAGTACACTTTAAACAAATTATGAGTTTGCCTAAGTAGCTATAACCCACTATTGCCCATGAATCATGAATTGTTAATTGCTGGATTGCGAGCGCGGGTGTTATGAATAGATGTATTTGGGATTGACATCCCCATTCGGGTGAGTAGCGCTCACTAGTTTCAGAGGTACCAAAACGACAAATGTATACCATGTCGGAACAATTTGGATGTTGCGGGTTGAACATCGATACGGGTACATTATGTGCATTAATTTGAATACACATACATGTTGTAGCTTCAGTGTGATGAGCTTAGTGCATTTCATAATTACTTTTTGATACTGTATTTGTTACTTTATCATACATATTGGAAATCTTGCGGTCCTGTATTATATTTACATAAACCTGTGAATTCACCAACTTTATGTTGACATTTTAAAGCATGTTTTTCTCAGGTCAATAAGGTACGATACAAGGATACATTGGTGGTCGTTATTTTTGGATGGTCATTTGCATAAAGAATTATAACATTATATTTTTGGGAAAAAAATAATGTTTATGTTTTAAAATCTTTACATTTACAATGAACATGTTAGCCATTTAGGCTTTTGTAACAAACCAATTGTCAGCTAACCAATGTATCAGTTTTTCAACGACCATATAGAGTCGGATCCATATTTGTGCTATTGATCTATGAAGTAAACAGGCTCTCATACCCCATATTTCAATTGCGACCCTATTTAGGGGTGTTACTGATTGGTATCTAGAGCCAAGGTTATAGAGAACATGGTCAAATGTTTTTACTTAGACTATAACCGTTTTCAAACATTGCATCATACAAAGGGGTTTTCACGGGACATACACTCACTAGTTGTTACATTATTTGGTCATACTAGATGCTATCATGATTGATATACATGTTATAATATACTATGTGTATTAATATAAGGGTCTTATATTGATACTTATATAAGCTACTTTTGTTGTCACAGATACAGTCATGTCATCAGACGAAGCATCGTCTGGGGTTACTTATACATCCATCTCGAGTATAAAAATAACGACAAAAAAAAAAAAAAAAAAAATAAAAAAAAAAAAAAAAAAAAAAAATTAAAAATAATAAAATAAAAATAACGAGGAAAGAGTGAAGAAGCTCGTAGTATGGAACAGGGGGAAAAAGCCATCTGAGCTAGGTTCCCCAGGAGTCGTCGTATACGGATACAATGGACTCCCCATGCATCTGGTACACCCACCATCACCAGACTACGTGCCTCTGCCCCTGAGTATTCAGGAGCAGGCACCGCTTCTTGCCGCATTATTGCCGAGCAAAAGTACCTTGAATACTTGGCCCCATCTGATGAGGAGGTTCTCGCTGAGGATTAGCCTTATGCTGCTGCTGATTCACCTATAGCCCTATCTCCAGGCTACATTGCTGATTCATATCCGGAGGAGAATCCGGAGGAGAATCCTAGAGAATATGGAGGAGATATCCCGGTGGAGAGTCATAGGATAGGTCCCCCAGACAATCCAGTTGACAGAGTAATGATATGATGATTACTCGTCGGGATGAACTAACAACGAGGTAGAAGAAGTAGGCCTTAGAGGAGGACTATGAGGCGGAGGGAGAGGAGGAGCACCTAGCATCGGCCGACTCTACTGCTATTGCTTCTCTAGTTGTGGATCCTGTCCCCTCTACTGAGGAGACAGAGCCATTCGAGACTGATAAGTTTTGCAAGGTTCGACACCACCAGACCAACACCCTCATAATCAACCAACACTTCCTAGGAATGTAACCGAGCTCAAACACCTATACCATTTCTGTCTGAGGCAGAGGTTGACAGACTTCTTGACATACCTACTCTGCCACCATCTTCACTCACTCCATTATCATCATCACTTCCTTAGATACCCTTACCATCATTTCCTGTACCATCACCACCTACTACCACCCTACTTACACCAGTGCACCTTATGCTACAAGGCAACCAAGATCCGGTGATGACTGCAATCAATCACCAGCCACCATTACCTTTATCGCTCACTAACACCATTACCACCAACCTATCAAACTTCCATGCACCATAGCATCCATGGTTCAGATTAGAATGTCGACCGACCAACTACATCCCTACACCATCGAAACAAGGATACCACCATTAGGGACACCACCAATCTTACCCATAACATTACCTACATCATCATTACCTTTACCTTTACCCTTTACTGACTGTAGAGAGGATGTTCCCGAGGCTGTGTTGCTACCTCGTAAGAGGTTGTGCATTACTACTCCAGGGTTGTCCCACCCCTCCCCCCACCCCTAGAAGTGTTTGAGGTCAGGGAGAGTTCTTCTACTGCTGCTGCTAGGTCTACTAGAGGCTTTAGAGCAGATTATTTGTTTTGTTGTGCACTGTAGCTGCAGGAAAAGACGCACCTATCAGAAAGGTAGGTTACAGGATTACTGGCGTCTGGGTGAACCCAGCTGAGGCTGCAGAGGAGATACCACCGACTACTTTGGCAAGTTTGAGTCAGAGGGTGACAAAATTTTGTCACTACTATCAGGCAGGATATCAGATGTAATATTTATGTTTAGGCTTGACGATGCCTAAAGTTATGGGATCTTTGATACTCCGGTCAGCTCAACCCGGGCTACCGAAAATAGCCACAACCATGGCCACACTTCTTACATTTAATATAATAGGCTAGGGTTGCCCCGAGAGGAATGGGCAAACAGTCTATGGTATGCCAGCCATAAGACACGTATCTGAGGTTATTAAATTATTGGGGACTACTGTCTCAAGCAATCTAGACTACCTACACAGCGATCTAAGCTACTAGACCTCAGGTGAAGCGTTACAGACTTAGATTGTGTACTACCGAGACAGAGGAACGAGGATAGTGATAAGCAGACTCAGCGACATTCATCACGATCAATGACCCCTTTTATTAATTCAGAGAGTTTCAGCGCACCAAGAGATGTTGCACTAGAGATTCTGACAGTTCTTCTTATATTGATACGATGTGATTATCTATTTTGTATACCACAAGTATGTACGTTAACTCCTGCTAGTAAGTTTTCTAGGTTTTATTTTCATCTTGTAACCTAATGGTAGTAATCATTTTGTAACCGAACCGGTCATGTATGTTTTCCAGATTATATAATGAAATGGATGTATTATGTCATGTCAATGTGATCTCAAAGTTTACTATATACCTCTCTTGTGTGTGGATCTTACATTATTTAATTGTTTATATTGTCATGTATGTCGCGGTTAATGAATTATGAAAACAAACATGAATTATAATATTCCTTATAATTTTGAAGAAAATACCTCCAATAAAATGCACACCCAGAACCATAAAAACCACCCCTTCCACTGCCCACAAGCCACCACCCCAATGAGCTGATGCATCTATCAGGGCATTGAATCCTAGAGGCCGTGGCTAATGCTTATGGCTTGAGCATGAAAATTCAAAGAAACACGAACCTCAATGGCAATGGAAGCCAAGGTTTCTGAAGTGTATTGCAAGACATTGCCTTCCCTACTCGTGAGTTGCCTCTTAACACTATACTTTTCTCAAATGTCAACGCAGTGAACTATTTAAAAAAGGGAACTGAAAAGTGTGTGTCTAACTCTAAATGGTATGATAAAAGAATGAAGACTGTCTTCAATATCAGTAACTATGCAGTCGAGAACCAAGTTAAGTTTTGCAACTTGCACCCTTTCCATGATGTTTGCCATAAAATGGTAGAAATCCATGTCAAGCAACAGTTGGTCATGATGCCAGCATATGGCGTGCCTTGGAACACAACTTATGAAACACATGATGATTTGATAAGTGTTTTCCCTCAAAATAAGATCAAGAAATTAGAGATGGAGGTCATGCGAGTTGAAGTGAATGTACTAGACTTGGCAAGTTATACCAACGCTTTCCAAAGGAGATGGCTTTAATTGAGCGAGAGGATTTTCTCGAAGAGTCTTATAATATTGACAAATATGTCAGTGGACTTCCCGACGATGATACATGGGAGTGTAATGGCGTCTAAGCCGAAGATAATGCAGGATGAAATTGATTTTGCAACTGAGCTGATGGATAAGAAGATATGCACTTTTGCTGAACGTCAGGCTAACAATAAAAGGAAGCTTGAGGACACTTCAAGGAACAATTAGAACCAACAACAACAAAACAAGAGGCAGAACACTGGTAGAGCCTACACTGCTAGGCCTAGTGAGAAAAGGGAGTATGGTGGATCTCTGCCAAAATGTTCTAAGTGCAACTACCATCATAATGGTCCATGTGCACCGAAGTGCCACAATGTTACAACAAGTTGGCACCCAGGCCCCTGATTGTATAGTTCAAAGAATGCTAACACTGTGTAACAATCAGAGAACCATCTGAGGCTAATCAGAGTTGAACGTGTCTGATGATGAATGTGGTGCTCAAGGGCATTTTAAGAGGGAATGCCTAAAGCTGAAGAACAACAACCATGGTAATCAAAGTAGAAATGGCAATACTCTACAAAACGTGTGTGTTGTTGCAATTGCTAGGTGCAAACCCGGACACAAATGTCATTTACGGGCACGATTCATCTAAACAAACGCTATGCTTCTAAACCTAATATGATACTTGATGCCGATGGAGTTTTGTGTCTACTTCATTTAGCTCCTTAATTGATATCACACCAACTACACTAGACCATTATTACGATGTGGAACTAGCTGACGAGAAAATAATTGGGATAAACACTATCATTCGGGGTTGTACATTAAACTTATTAAATCATCCCCTTCAGACAATAACTTAATCCCTGTAGAACTGGTAGTTTCTGACGTTATAATGTAGTAGATTGGGTGGCGAAGTACCATGCTGTCATTGTTTGTGATGAGAAACTCGTTCGTATTCCCTTCGGAAATGAGACATTGATTGTTCGTGGTGACGAAAGCAACCGGGGATACGAGACTCGATTGAACATCATCCCGTACACTAAAACACAGAAGTACATGCTAAAAGGATGTCATGTCTTTTTGGCACATGTTACTAAAAAGAAGACTGAATACAAGTAGGAGGAGAAGCGACTCGAGGACGTACCAATCGTTCGAGATTTTCCTGAAGTATTTCCCGAGGACTTGCCGGGTCTTCCACCAACTCGACAACTGGAATTTTAGATCGATTTGATACTTCGTGCTGCACCTGTAGCATGAGCACCTTATCGATTAGCTATGTCCGAGATGAAAGAGTTATCGGAGCAACTGCAAGAATTATCCGAAAAAGATTTTATAAGACCCAGTTCCTCACCTTGGGGAGCTCCGGTCTTGTTTGTCAAGAAGAAGGATGGATCATTTCGAATGTGCATCGACTACCGATAACTGAACAAGCTAACGGTGAAGAATCGTTATCCACTCCCGAGGATTGATGATTTATTTGATCAACTTCAAGGATTAAGTGTCTACTCGAAGATCGATTTGAGATCGGGCTATCATCAATTACGAGTTCGTGAAGGAGATATCCCAAAGACCGCTTTCAGAACCCGTTATGGTCATTATGAATTTCAAGTTATGCCATTTGGTTTGACGAACGCATCGACGATATTTATGGATCTAATGAATCGGGTGTGCAAGCCATATTTGAATAAATTTGTGATTGTATTTATTGACAATATCCTCACTACTCGAAGAACAAGGAAGAACTTGCAGAGCATCTTAAGTTAATCTTAGAGTTGCTAAAGAAAGAGGAGTTGTATGCTAAATTCTTTAAATGTGAATTTTGGATTCCCAAGGTACAATTTCTTGGCCACGTGATTGATAGTCAAGGCATTCACGTGGATCTCGCCAAGATCGAATCCATAAAATATTGGGCATCTCCTAAGACTCCAACGGAGATTCATCAATTTTTAGGTCTTGCCGGTTATTATCAGAGATTCATTGAAGGATTTTCAAAGGTTGCTAAGCCAATGACTAAACTTACTCAGAAGAAAGTCGCCTTTGAATGGGGTGACAAGCAAGAAGCAGCTTTTCAAACATTGAAGGATAAGTTGTGTAGCGCACCTATCTTAGCTCTACCTCAAAGAGCTGAGAACTTTATTGTTTATTGCGATGCTTCGCATAAAGGATTGGGTGTCGTTTTGATGCAAAACGAGAAGGTGATTGCTTATGCATCACGACAATTAAAGATTCATGAGAAGAATTATACTACTAGTGATTTGGAACTTGGTGCAGTAGTGTTTGCTCTAAAGATTTGGAGGCACTATTTGTACGGAACCAAGTGTATGGTGTTCATAGATCACAAGAGTTTACAACACATTCTTGATCAAAAGGAATTGAACATGAGGCAACGTCGATGGTTAGAGTTGCTCAGTGATTACGATTATGAAATTCGTTATCACCTGGGGAAAGCAAACGTAGTGGCCGATGCCTTAAGCCGTAAAGAACGGATTAAGCCATTACGGGTTCGAGCTTTAATCATGACTATTGGTTTGAATCCCCCCAAACAAATTTTGGAAGCCCAAATAGAAGCACAGAAACCAGAGAACTTTATGAACGAAGACATAGGAGGTATGATCAGGAATGATATACCGAAGGAAAATTGGAACCCCGTGCCGACGGAACTCTATGCTTAAATGGCAGGAGTTGGTTGCCATGTTATGGTGATTTAAGGACTGTGACAATGCACGAGTCCCACAAGTCAAAATACTCTATCCATCCAGGTTCCGACAAGATGTATCAGGACATGAAGAAGTTATATTGGTGGCCTAATATGAAGGCCGACATCGCCACCTATGTTCGCAAATGTTTGACATGTTCTAAAGTCAAGGCTGAACACTAAAGGCCACCGGGTTTGTTGGTACAACTCGAGATACCTCAATGCAAGTAGGATAATATCACTATGGATTTTGTCACGAAGCTTCCTAAGTCGTCACAAGGATATGACACCATTTGGGTGATTGTTGACTGACTTACTAAGTCTGCACTCTTCTTACCAATGAGGGAAACTGATCCCATAGAGAAATTGGCGAGAATGTATCTAAAGGAGGTAGTCACGAGGCATGGAATACTCGTCTCAATCATTTGTGATCGTGATAGTAGATTCACATCAAATTTCTGGAGGTCACTTCAGAAGGCTTTGGGTACTAGCTTGGATATGAGTACTGCATACCATCTGCAGACTGACGGACAAAGCGAGAGGACTATTCAAACTCTCAAGGATATGCTACATGCTTGCGTGATCGATTTTGGAAATGGTTGGGTTAAACATTTGCCATTAGTTAAGTTTTCATATAACAATAGTTATCACGCTAGCATCAAGGCTGCATCATTTGAGGCACTTTACGGTTGAAAGTGTCGTTCACCTGTTTGATTGGCCGAGGTTGGAGAAGTTCAACTCACCGGTCCATAAATAGTTCAAGAGACAATCGAGAAGATCATTCAGATCAAGCAAAGGATTCAAGCCACTCGTGATCGACAAAAGAGTTACGCCGATTTAAAGCGTAAGCCAATGGAATTTCAAGTTGGAGATAGAGTTATGCTTAAGGTTTCACCTTGGAAAGGGGTCGTACGTTTTGGCAAACCGGGGAAGTTAAACCCTAGGTATGTTGGACCTTTCAAGGTGTTGGCTAAGTTAGAGCCGTTGCTTACAAGCTTGAGCTTCCTCAAGAGTTGAGCAGGGTTCACAGTACGTTTCATGTATCCAATTTGAAGAAATGTTATTCCGACGAACCATTAGCCGTTCCATTGGATGGAATTCATATTGATGAAAAACTCCTTTTGTGGAGGAACCCGTAGAAATCATGGATCGAGAAGTCAAATGGTTGAAGCAAAGCCGTATCGTAATTGTCAAGGTTCGGTGGAACTCGAGGAGGGGTCCTGAGTTCACATGGGAACGTGAAGACCAATTTCAAAAGAAGTATCCGCATCTCTTCACTAAACTCGTACCTCCGTCAAGTGTCGCGACTTGAGCCTTGGAGACAAGGCTCTTCTAACGGTAGGAGACTGTAACATTTCACATTTCAGGTCATTTTACGACTTCAAATATTCCATTATTTATTTTTAGACATTTACGCGTTTACTTTTAATTTTTATCGTATAGTTAAATCGAGTAAACTAAAAATAAGCATTTAGCGTAAACGGGCATCAAACAAATAGAAGTTTACGTTCAACAAGTGTTATAGCATTATTGGAAGTATAAATTATAACTTTTCAAGTTATATTTTTATAATTTACGTAAAACGCATCTGGTTCGCGTTTTAGGCATCCATGCATGCATGTAATCACACAAACCCATTTAGACTTCAACAAATACCCACCAATACATTTCTAGCAAAGTTTTATAAAACTTATACATGTTATTACACCCGCCCGGTTGAACCGGTTGAACCACTTTTGGTCGAAAAAATAGATCAAATTAAACTGGGCCGGGTTTTGTTCTTTTTCGTGATTTTTTACAAATAAAGCAAGTTAATTACATATACGTGCGACATAATTTTATTTTTTACATGTTATATTTGTTAGTATATGGTTTTTAGGCTCAATATATGAAATATTCATGATTTATATATATATTTTTTTGTATCATTAGAAATATTTTTTTATTTTTTTGTTGTGGAAGACCGGGTTGACCCGGCGGTCGAACTGGTTGACCCGGTGACCCAGTGACTCGACCGAGTCGATTAGAGAACCGGTTTTCAAAACATTGTCTTTGGCATATAACTGTTTGACTAAATTATCCGGATTTACCAAAAGTTTGACTAGATTCGTGAGTTTGGGTGAAAACGAGGTTGAGCCACTCGGTGAGTGAACACCTCACGGGTGACGAATCAAAACCACCCACTCAACTCACGCCATGAGTTTGGGTGAAAACGGGGTTGAGCCATTCGGTGAGTGAACACCTCACGGGTGACGAATCAAAACCACCCACTCAACTCACGACGTGAGTTTGGGTGAAAACTGGCACAAATGATGAGCCATTGAAAAAGGTAAAACTTTATAGTAGTCAAGGTCTTAACCTATAGGTTTTCTTGTTAATTTAGGGTTTAGACTTTGTTTCTCTTCATCATCTATCTTGTTAAGGTCTTCTAAGAACCCTAAACTTTTCATATTATTAATTTCATGTTTTATATAATTGTTATATAGTTAATCATCACTAGGTTTATTTTATTAAGTTTATAAAAGAATTTCTCAAAGTATAAAATTCAAATTTCATTTTTAGTATGATGTTATGATGCTAAAATGAAGATAGAAAGCAAGAACACACTTTGTATAATTATTTGTTAATTTATAAAACTAGTTTATAAATTAATTATATAAAAGTTTAGTTATTATGTTTATGAATAAATAAATGTGAAGACTGTGGTATTCTGGACAATTCTTGAACATACATTAGAGGACTATAAATATACACAAGTTAGTGTATTAATCATAAAGTAGAGGACTTGTAGTAATTTAATTAAGTGAAAAAGTGTATAAAACAAGTTTATAAAATTAATTATATAAAAACTAAAAAGCTACTGTTTTAATTCGACAAATAAAATAATTATTTTATATTTTATTAAAATAATACGTTTTCGATGAGCATTCTTCACTACATTAATACGTCATAAGATCAGTAAAAAGGAATTCTCAAATGCAAGTATATAGTGATATTGGGGTGTTCCGTGCAAGACTTGATGATGTCGTATGCATTCCTCAAAAGCAAGGTGATTAGAATATTTCTAAATCTTGTTTATTTAATTAATCAGATTTATAATAAATTGGGGGTTTATGCTAACTTGATGATTAGATGAAGCCTAATCTTGAATTGAGATGAAAACATGGTTTAGAAAATCATGTTATGTTAGAATTAAGCTAATAATCAAGTTGTTATCTTGATTGTAACATTAGTGGAAGAGTTAGGATAGATTAAAGGGTATTGTTGAAGTTGTGGTTGATTTTGGTTAGATTTTGGTAAAAATAGGTTGTTGCCCAGAATTATCACGGGGCATAATGGGTCCTTAAAAATATTTTGAGAAGCTAAAACATTAAAAATATGTTAGTACATGTTTATACCTTCGCGTGGTGTTAGAATTTCATTTTATGTGACAACATTACAGAATTACCATAGTTTAACATACCACCATACGTAGGGACTAGAATAGGCATTTTAGTAAACTTATGTATTAGATGGTGGTATAAATACCCCTCCAAGGCTTCCATGGAGGGGTGAGACTCTTGTATCATTTTCATTTCCATACAATATTACACACACTTGTTTCTTTCTCTACACTCTCTCACTAGAAATGGCTACTACATGGTTTGAGTCTCCCCGACCACCGGATCTATGATTCTTTAACTATAAGAATTGGTATCATGAGCCTTGGTTTCATTCTTGGGTCGATTCGATTATTATGGTCCGTTGGTGTAACACCCCCAAAATCAGGTAGCTGCGGAATGGTAACAATGGGGTGCCACGTCATAGTACAATAATCAAGATATAGGAAACGACCTTAAATGGACGTTTAAAATAAAGTTTCATTCGATGCCTTACGAAATATCAGAGTTTCCACATTTGGTCCTACAATTTTAAAAGAGTCATAAACCTTCAACATAGATTTGTTCAAACAAAAGCTTCATAATTTCAAAAGATGACATATGTTTTTAAAAGTTAAAGGTGCATCGAAATAAAAAAATATCAGAATCCCTTCGGCTCGATATCCAATGCAGCTCCCATCCAAACTTCATACCTTAGGATCTGAAATTAAACATGCTAAAAGTCAACACAAAGGTTGAGTGAATTCATAGGTTTATCAGTAAAAGAGTGGACCACAAGATTTAAGTAATGGCAGACTATGTACGTATTCCATAGTCCAAAACATGTATTATTGCACTAAGCTCATGACCCCGAAACCTTAACTGTAAGTGCCCCAAAACAAGTATAGGGTGCCTGCCAAAACAACCTACAAGTTCCTCAAAATGTTAAATGCACCATGGCCAACTTGTGACCAGAAATTCCAGGTGGGGATTGTCCTGATAGATCTATCCATAACACTTGCACTCACTACATTAGCAATTAACAGTTCATGATTTGGTAGGGACTTAAATGGCAATGCGATAACTTAGGCACTAATATTCAGGCAATAATCTAGATAGTATACAATTTAAAACACTTGTGTCCAAAAGTAAAACAAGCATGTAATTTCACACCGTAGAGTTTGTAAAACAAGTAGATGGAAAAAGGGGCTATGAACTCACCTCAGTGAATGAACGGATAGTGAATATCAAATAAGTGAAAACGCCACGTGAACGTCCGAATGCAACCTAATTAATTATAGGCCGAATGAGTGTAATGTATTTATACTAAATACTACATCACAAGTTATAATGTTTGTAAATATTAAGAAACACTGGGTAAAACAAGATCCGGAGGTCGGGGAGGATGAAGAAGAAAGTAAGCCATGTTAGATTTCTAGTGAGAGAAAAAGGGAAGATGTGTGTTTTCTAGAGAGAGAAACATATACTCTTATGAGATGAAAAGAATCCTCACCCCTCCATGGAAGTATGGAGGGGGTATATATAGGTCTTGACTCCACTATCATATACAACTTGTCATTTCTAGTCCCTACGAGTCAAGCCTTTTATGAACTAATGTAATTCCTTATAAGTCAACATATTTTAAGGCTAACAATCTTCCCCCAATATGTGGACATACGGAATTACTTACAATGTTCCTATTAAGTACAAATACAACACAAATAAAGTCTTCCAAAGCTGAAGATGTCTTCCGAGATCTCCTGGTCTTGAAACTTGTACTCTAGCTTAGATCTTTAGTGTCTTTACTTGTACAGGAACCATTGTAGTATGCATGAGTTGGATTAACTTCCCCCCAAACCATGCAGGATGTCTGAAAAAGCTTTCTACATAGACTCCTTTTTGGCGAAGTTTATGAGTCAGCTTCCCCCCAAACCAACATCCCTATCTTGAGCAGTTTCTGAAACATTGATGTAGCTTCAACCGTATGCTATTTGACATTAAAGTGCACAGCGGAATTATGTAGCAAAAAAGCCACACCAAATACCACTACTGCTCCTTGTCATTGGGTCTTGGTGAATATTCGTTCGGGGGTACATGCGAGAAATCAACAACAATTCTTCTCACGTATGCAGAATACTTCACAAACCATACTAAGTGAAGTAGAATACACTATTTCCCCCTGAAAGTTGACCTGGTAACATTAAAGTCAATTAAGTCCCAGATGTACACATTTTCCCCATGATGGTTGCGAACTCTCGGAAGCATCATTGTCGTGTACGTCCATATACTCAAGAAGTTCTTGTCATAAGCACAAATCTTGAAAAGTTATGAATGTCGTTGAAGAACTTTGAAAATTTTGCTTAGACTGTGAAGTACCGTTGTCGTGGAATAGCACAATAATATCCTGTGAGAATTGTTGATTACATCTTAACCTTTAAACTCTCTGGCTAACTTACCAACCTCGTATTCTGTCGGCTATTGTTGTGATCACTTGGTGAAGTAAACTCGATATACCAAACTTGAAAATGAAGTAAAATCCCCCAAATTTGTTACTTAAGCTTGCACTGTTGATGATTAAAGAACGGTGCAAGATTAAATATAGTAGTACTCTATACCCGCCATCAAAAGTATAAGCAGTACAACACCCCTTGAAATTATCCACATCGTCTTCTGCGTGTGACACTCTGTAAGTGATAGTAATCCAGGTCTTCACCCAACCACCCCTTGACTGCTAGAAACTAGATAATTCAAGTCTCAATCATACCCGTATATGTATAAGCAAGTCATCAATCGATAGAGGGTTTAAAGAAAAGGGGTAGAACATTGAAGGAAGTCTCGATGATGAAATAAGTAGACGCCTTCGTGAAACTCACTTCAATGTAAAATAAGGGATACCAAATCATCGTAGTCCGAATATTTAGCCGTTTGTCGTTTTAGTGAATCTTATTAGGATTGTTTTAGGATTAAGTGTTGTGATTGCTTTGGTGTTTTGTTGTTCTTGGTTGATCGTGAGAGGTATAAAATGTACACGTTTATGTGAAATTAAGTCCGAAAGAATTCCCAAGTCCTTAATCCTGCCAAACCGTTGTCATTAAGTACAACCCGCTGCCAAAGTATAAGCAAACTGCTGCCATGAAGATGGTAAACCGCGGCCAGTGTGTAGCAAACCACTGGCAAAGAAAGTAGACAAACCACTGCTTAATACTTTTAGTCAAACCGCTGGCTAAGTATAACCAAACCGCTGGCTAAGTATAACCAAACCGCTGGCATCTCAAACTGGCAAACCGCTGGCTTGTCATTGAGTAATCCGCTGCCAACTTTTGGCCAAACCGCCACGAATGGCAAACCGCTACCTATGGCCAAACCGCTGCCTAAGCAAACTGCTGCCTAAGCAAACCGCTGCCTAAGCTTAGCAAATCGCTGCCAGTCAAACCGCTACCTTGATTTTCAGTCAAACCGCTGCCACTTGTCATATCAAATCGCTGCCATTACCAATCTGATGGCAACTATTAAATTGGGCAGAGTGCCTTTTGGGTTGACCATGAAAATAAGCAAACCGCTGCCACCTGTTAGCAAACCGCTGCCTAGTAAATAACCAAACCGCTGCCTAGTAAATAACCAAACCGCTGCGAATACTACCAAACCGCTGGCAGGTCGCTTTCAAAAAGTAGATAGTGTAGTCACTTTCACACCTTTTGTTTGCATACCAAAAAGTGACAAACAAACAAAAAAACCGTACTTTTGCTTGCCAAACCGCTACCAAGAATTACCAAGTTTAAAAATAAGCTTTTACATTCGAATAAGCATAAAACAAACCCGAATAAGCTATGTTTCCACACCAATAAGCCATGAAATGTTAAAACTAAGTAGCTACTAGAAAGATGATTAAGAAAGCACAAGCTATACCTAGATTAAGCCCGAAATCAAGGCTAATTCGTGACTTATGAGCTTATTATCAAACCGAACCAAAATAAGCTAAAAGAGCTTATCCATACCACAAACTCATAAACCAAATAAGCTATTAGAGGTGTAGAACAAGAAAGTACAAGCTTGGTAAATCAAGAAGCCACAACAACAATAAGCCGTGAGCTTTAAAAACCAAATAAGCTTTGAAAATTTTTTTATAACTCACGAATACCTTAAAAATAAGCAAACCACAAACACGAATTCCTCCTAGCCTCTGTTACCAATTGTTAACAAAAAGAAACACTAGGTAATCAAGATCCGGAGGTCGGGGATGATGAAAAAGAAAGTAAGCCATGTTAAATTTCTAGTGAGAGAAAAAGGGAAGATGTGTGTTTTCTAGAGAGAGAAACACACACTCTTATGAGATGAAAAGAATCCTCACCCATCCATGGAAGTGTGTAGGGGGTATATATAGGTCTTGACTCCACTATCATATACAACTTGTCATTTCTAGTCTCTACGAGTCAAGCCTTTTATGAACTAATGTAATTCCATATAAGTCAACATATTTTTAGGCTAACAATGTTACACCACCAACTAATACTTTTTGTTTAATTTAAAAGTGAAACAATATTTAAATCACATTTGTTAAATAATATCCATGT
>BQNB010106704.1:0-22639 GCA_026074375.1 Tanacetum coccineum | reverse complement strand
TTACGTTACGTATTACAAGTTACATGTTTGTTATCACCAAAACATAAGAAGATCGTATAGATTAAATATCGTAATATTTGCATTAACAATTAACATAATGAAAAGATTAGGGTCTTAGATAAACCTTAGATGAGTGTATGATGAATGTAGAACAAGATCAAATCCAACAAACAAAACCCTAATTCGAATTACCCAACTAGAAAACCCTAACTTCTTTTCTTGTATACTTGTTAAACTAAAACCCAAGCTTCCAAATTAACCCCAATCACCTTAGATATGATCACTAGGAATGCTAGAACACTTGTAGCCTTGTAGGAATCAAAAACTATGAAACCCTAATTTATGAATAGTAAGCCGTGGGGTTTTGAGCTAGGAGAGGAGAGTTTTATCTTTAATTTTTACTAGTAAATGAGAGTGTGTGTTAAAAGAATATGGGACATGCCTTATGTAGTAACTAGCATGCACATATTCCTTAAACTAACCTTAGTTAAGTAGTGTGGTTAAGGTACAATGTGTAAGTGCTCTCCTCCTCCCTAGGAGGGGGGAGACGCCTAATGTGAGGAGGGAGAGGGTACATTGACAAGCTAATTTCTAGATACCTGCATCAAGGTGTCCTTGTTTTAGTTAAGGAAGCATATTAGTGAAGTGTTTAATTTACCATGTGTATATACATATAGGATCTGGCCCCATGGTTTATTATATGAATAAATGAGTAAATTTTTAGGTATTGAGTATAATAGTGGGTATTTGTTTGAGTATAGATAGGTATAGGTGCTTCCGGGTATGCCTAATATAATTTATTGCAAAACGCAAGCATTTTACGTAACCAACAAAAATAAGATAGGAAAAGTTATAAATAATACTCTTAATAATCATATAACACTTGCTTGACGTAAACTTTTATTTGTTTGGTGTCCGTTTACGTTGAACGTTGATTTTTAGTTTACGCGATTTAACTATAAGATAATAATTAAAAGCGAACGCGTAAAACTATAAAAATAAATAATGGTAATAATTGAGTCAGGAAATTACCTGAAATAACAGATTGTTATAGTCTTCCCCTGTTAAAGGAGCCTTGTCCGCAAGGCTTAAGATGCAACACTCGTCGAGGGTGCGGTTTTTGTGAAAAGTTACGGATACTTCTTTCGGAATTGATCTTCACGTTCCCATGTGAACTCAGGACCTCTCCTGGAGTTCCATCAAACTTTGATGATAGGGATACGGCTTTGCTTTAACTGCTTGACTTCACGATCCATAATTTCCATCGGTTCTTTATCGAAGCGGAGTTTATCATCAATGTGTATTTCATCTAACGGGACTGCCAACAGCTCGTCGGATAAACACTTCTTTAGATTGGATACATGAAACGTGCTATGAACCCTGCTTAACTGTTGAGGTAGTTCGAGTCTATAAGTAACGGTTCCCACTTTGGCTAACACCTTGAAAGGTCCAATATATCTCGGGTTTAACTTCCCCCGTTTGCCAAAACGCACGACCCCTTTCCAAGGTGAAACATTTTACATAACTCGTTCACCAACTTGAAATTCTAAAGGCTTACGCCTCACATCAGCGTAACTCTTTTGGCGATCAACTGTGCAACTTAGCCATTCTCAGCTTAATATAGAACAACTTCATCGTGATTCATGAACAAGTTCTGGACCGGTGAGCCGAGCATCTCCGACTTTAGCCCAACACACAGGTGACCGACACTTCCGGCCATAAAGTGCCTCGAATGGGGCAGCTTTAATACTAGCATGGTAACTGTTGTTGTACAAAAATTCAATCAGCGGTAAGTGTCCTTCCCAACCATTCCCAAAGTCTAGTCCACAATCACCGTAACAAATCTACAAGAGTATTTAAGGTTCTTTCGCTTTGTCCATCAGTCACCGATGTATGCCCGTAGCTCATATCCAGCCGAGTACCCATAGCTTTCTGAAATGACCTCCAGAAATTTGACGTAAACTGGGGGTTACGATCGCAAATGATCGAGACTGGTATCCCATGCCTTGTGACCACTTCTTTCAAGTATGGTCTTGCTAGTTTGTCCATAGGGTCAGTTTCCTCATTGGTAAAAAGTGTGCAGATAGTGAGTCCGGTCCCTACATTACGCCATATGGTGTCTGTTTCCACTTTGCTTTCTTGGGATTTTGGGTAACAAAGTCCATAGTATAATTTCCCATTTCCTTAGGGAAATCACTGGTTGTTACCAGTAAGCCAGATGTTTTTGGTGTTCGGCTTTGACTCTTAAATACGACAAACACATGCTAACAAGGGGTCAATGTCACTTTGCATGTTCTGCCACCAATACATTTGCTTCCATGTCCTGGAACATTTTATCGGACCCTGTGAACAGAATTTGACAATGTGAGACTCATGCATAATCAGAGTCCTTAGATCACCATAGCGCGGCAACCAACTCTTGTTGTTTAGACACAATGTTCCGTCCGTACGCGGTTCCAACTTCTCCTTCCTGGGCTTTTCTGGGTCCTTCGAATTCTCAATCAACATACCTCCTACGTCATCGTCTTGAAGGTTTTCTGGTTTTCTTTGCTCTCAATCTGAGCCTCCTAATATCCGCTTGGGAAGGTTCCAAACCGATAGTCAATAACAAAGGCACCGAACCCTTAATGCTTTATTCGTTCCTTTCTGCTCAAATGCATCAGCCACATCATTGCTTTCCTGGTGATAACAGGATATTCGCAATCAAACACTAGCAATTCCAACCAACGGCGCTATCTCATGTTTTAAATCCTCTTATCGCGAGGAGTTGTAAACTTTTATAGACAGTAAACACGGTACCTATTGTCCCTACAGATAATGCCCTCCAAATCTTTAGGCTAATACTACTGCGCCTATCTCTAAATCATGAGTGGTGTAATTTATCTCATGGGTCTTTAGTTTGCGTATGCATAATCAATTATTTTTTTTTCCCCTTGCATTACTCACTGCACCTAACCCTTTGATTGAAGCGTCACAGTAAGCCGATAAAGGTCTTCATTTCCCTGTTGAGTAACGCTATGAATAGTGCAACTGCACAACTTTTGCTTTATCAACTAAAAGCTAGCCTCTTGCCTTTCACTCCAATCAAACTGATCTTCTTTTTGAGTCAGCGCTTGGTCATTGGCTAGGCGATCTTGAGAAATCCTTCAATACAAGAATCTCGTAGTAGCCGCTAGTCCCAAAATTGACGAATCTCGTTCAGACTTAGGAGATGCCTAACCTTTGACGGATTTAATTTTGGCAGATCCCACATGAAACCCTGACTGTCGATAAACTATGACCAATGAACTTTACTATAGTGGAATCCAGAGATTCGCATTTAGAGATTTTGGTCATACAATGTTCCTTCTTAAGCAACTCCAAGTGTGATTAACTATTAGGTTTGCCCCCCCTTAATATTGCCGCCCTCCCCCCCCCATGCTTTTGCTTTGTCTTCGAGTATATCAGAATATCGTCAATAAAGACAACACTAATCTAACAGGTAAGGAATGCACACCCGATTCATGATATCCATAAAATTAGAGCATGAGCAGTTAGTCAAACCAAATGGCAAAAAAAAAAATAACTTGAAATTCATAATATCCGAATCGAGTTCTGAATGCGGTCCCTTTGGAATATCTGTCATCACGATCCCCTTAGTTTGATGAACAAACCCGACCTCAGGTCGATCTTTGAGTATATACTCGAACCTTGTTAGTTTATCGAACAGATCTCCCCCCCAAAAAAATATTTCCCCTGGGAAGCGGATAACGGTTCTTTATCGTCAGCTTATTCAATTCCCGGTAATCAATGCACATCCGGAATGATCCATCTTTCTTCTTAACAAACAAGACCGGAGCTCCCCAAGGTGAGGAACTGGGTCTTATAAACCATTAGTCGGAAAGTTTTTCAATTGGTCCGACAACTCCAACATTCACAGATTGATGACAGTCGATAAGATGTGCCCGGGGCGCTACTGGCGCAGCACCAGGTATCAGATCGATTTGAAATTCCACTTGGCGGGTTGGTGGAATACCCGACAAGTCCTCAGGAAATACCTCAGGAAAGTCTTAAACTATTGGTACTTCTTCAAGTTGCTTCTCCTTCGACTTGTCTTCCGCCTTTTTCATAGTAACCTGTGCTAGAAAGATAGGGCATCCTTCCAGCAAATACTTTTGCATTTTGGTACACGAGATGATGTTCAATCGGGACTCGTGACCGTTGTTGCTTCCGTCACCATGAAAAATTAAAGTCTTGTCTCCAAAGGGAACACGAACAAGTTTCTCATCACAACGATTACGGCATGATATTTAGCTAACCAGTCCATACCGATAATGACATCAAAACTACCCATCTTTACGGGCATCAAGTCGATGTCGAATGGATGATTTAGAAAGTTCTCTAATGGCGAGCGAATTTGATAGCGAACTGTCCTAGGTCGACTAGTGATGTGCCTCGGATTTTCGGCTTAGGATTTGGTATAAGATGATGTCAACTTTATAGTAAGATGGAGTAAAGGTCTGCTCAGATGCTATGGTTACTAATTTAATTTTCCAAAATAAACGCGTTTTACGAATACGCACACAAAACTTTGTTATAAATAGGAAATTAGTTGCTGACAAAAGTTTTATGGTGACTATTCTTAGCATGGCATGGTCCTTCCTGAATTATACATATGTGATCATTGTTATGTATGTTTGAGGGCTAACGAAGCGATCTATATTTCTGTCAAACTTATGTTATGCATAAAGTAAGTACCAAAGATTTTAAAATAAGATGCCAAAATAATTCACAAGGTGGATGTATGGTTGTTGATAGAATGAAAATAAAATGGTTTGCGAGAAATCGTATGATGGTTTTCAAGACGATAGCAAAACGACTTATGAGTTGATAATAAAATAATTTATGTGATGAGAAATGGTTTCATAAGGTAAGGACAAGGTAATTCATAAAGTTGTTATAGTAACGTTCTTTTAAAGTGTTTGGAAAATAGTATATATGATATCAAGAGGGTACTTCATAAGATGATGGTGAGGGAATAAAAAAAATAATGATAGTAGCCTTGTTTATAAGGTAATGACGAACTAGTCTTTAGTTTACAAAGTATTAGTTGAGTGGTTTACAAGCGATGGTAAATTTGTTTATAAAACACAAGTGAAATAATTTGTAAATGTTGGCAAAAGTTTTATAAGGTGATGGTAAAACATTTTTTTTTGTAATACCCAAATAGGTTATTAGGTAACAGTAAAATGGTTTATGTAATGGTAAGAACATAGTTAATAAGGTGGTATCTTATTAGATGATAGTACATATTTCTAATTAAACAGTAAAATAGTTTTCAAAGCGATGGTAAAACAATTTATAAAATGCGTATTCATAACTCGATAGTGAACTAATTTATTTATGATAGTAAGACAGATTATTACAATAGTAGAATTGTTTACAAGGCGACTGTGGATTAGTTTATAGAACTTTAGTTTACCGAATGATGGTAAAAATAGTTTGCCAATGATAGGAAAATGGTTTATAAAATGATAGTTTATTAATCGATAACCAGGTAGTTTGTTAAATGGCATCGGCTTTGTTTATGAGACGACACTAAACTGTTTATGAGATGACAAAATAGTTTCCAAAGGAATCACGTGACAGTTCATAATATAATTGTAAGGAGTTTATGTTGAGGTAACAAATTGTTTATGAATGGATAACAAGATAGTTTTGAAAATTGACCATGGAAATAGTTTATAAGAGACAACGAATTAGTTTATTGTGTGACATTGATACGTTTCATAAAATCATAATGTTTTAGTAAGCGGTTTGCATGGATAATAGAGAGTTGAAATAAAATTGATGAAGTTTTCATAATACCATAATTTAATAGATAATTGGGTTCATTGTTTCTTCCCACCAAAAGACTACATGTTTTCTTAATAATAAAAAAATCTCCAGTACAAGTTTTTATAGTACATAAAACATGAAGGCAAGGTATCAATTGATGTGTCGTCCGAACTGACTGGTTTTACAGCTCTAGAGTTTCCAAAGGTCCTCTCGGTCAGACGTTTGTACTCTTGAAAACCGCAGCCAACTGCTGCCAATCTTACACTCGCCTGTCCTCTCACGGTTACAGTAAGCTTCTACGATTTGCCACTGAATTCCATAATCCTAGCAAGCATTGAAGCAATTTCTGCTTCATAATGTTTGCCCAAATCTTAGAGCCGTCAGCACACCATTATTGGGCACTCCAATAAATGCTCTTGTATGTCTCGTATAGCCTCCCCGTGTTGGGCTTGTGTCCTCACAATGGCCGCACAGGAAAAGTCAACTGCAAGCGACAGGTCTCTGGTGAATGATATCTACCTGGAATCGATCGGGTCTCCAAGATCCCCTCAGCAGAGACGGATAGTGGATTCATCCATAACCTGCACAATTCAAACGTTTATATAAATCATCTTTATAATGAAACCATGCAAGGGGAATGAGCTTAGCAGTATGAAAGGTACACACATAGTAAAGAAGATGCATGGTGAATAAATAAGCACACATGGCAGTGATGAAAAATGCGACAAACCAAGGATATGGCGAAAATGAATTGCATCATGGTATGAATGGTGAAGGTATGGAATGATAGTGGTATACATGAATGATGTTAAGGGATTGAATAATGATAGTGAATATTGTCATATAATGAAAGATTAATGTTTAGGACATACAAGTTTATAATATACTATGTCTTTAAGCATGTTTCTAGTATTTTATATAATAACTCCTATATATAACAAGTGTCAAATGATCGTTAAGGTAGGTAGGTAATAAAAAGATAAATATTTACGTATATAAATTACGTAAGCATTTAGTATAATTAATAAAATGCAACTCAAATAGTGTATGTTTTCTCCGTGAAAAACTTTTGTATGATTGCAATGTTTTGAAAATGGTTTATAGTCCAAGATAAAAACAGATTGACCTGTATACACTATAACCTAGGAGCTCTTCATGCCAATCTGTAAACATCCCCCAAAATGGTCACAACGGAATATGGGTTGGCGATGATACTTCTAGATCAATAGCACGAGATATGATAACGACCTCTATATGAGTCGTTTAAAATTGATACATTGGATTAAATAGACTTGTTTGTTACAATAGCCGAAGCTTAAATAGTTCATCCGTGAAAAGTAAAGATTTTATGACATAACAAATATTCCCAAATATTAAAGCCAACCAAATCTATATAGTAATGACTCTAAAATGATGACCTCCAATTGTATCCTTGTTTCTCGTACCTTAATTGACCTGATAAAAACTTCTTAAAAAAACGTCAACATAAAGTTGGTTGAATTATCCACAGGTTTAGTAAATGTAATAAAATAGGACCACAAGATTTCCAATTTACTACATGAAACACTACAATAACTTAAAAAAGTAATTACTAGGTGCACATAAGTTCATGACAACCGAAGCCTGACATATATGTATGCAATTTAATGCACTAAATGTTCCCATGTAGATGTACAACCCGCAACATCCAAATGTCCGACCATGTATAACGTTCGTGTTTCGTTACCTCCGAAAACTGATGAGCGCTACTCACCCGAACGGGATGTCAATCCCAAATAGATCTATTCATAACATTCACGCTCGCTAACTAGCAATTGACAGTTCATGAGAGGTGGCAATAGTGGGGTTAGCATACTTAGGCCAACCTCGTAATATGTTTAAAAGAGTACTTACGTCCAAATGTAAAACAGAAAGCAAGTTTCTCACCCCAAAGATGTAAAACACTATAGTTGATAAAAAGCTGGGCTATGGAACTTACGCAAGAGAATGCTTGATTATCTAAATCAAGAAGTGAATCGCCTCGGCAATTTGAATGCAACCTAATTAGATTAAAAGGCCGTAATGAGTATAATGTATTTCATATAAATAAAAACAACACATTTTGCATATCTACACACTCACTAATAAGTTTTTATTAATTAATTAAAAGTTTAAATAAAAATAACCGTACTTTGTTAAATAAAAGCGTGTAGTACTTGTATCCGTAAGAAAATATTATTTCCTTTACAATGCATCCGTTGTGTAATAATGTATGATTATTAATAATGATATTTTAATTATATAAATTAAATTGTTTAATAAAAGATTGGTATAAAAAAAAATAAGCGCGCGAGTTTTAAAACCTCATATCTTTATCGATTGACTCCGTTTTATAACGATACTTCATGTCCACGTCTCCGTATTAAAATGATTTATCAAAATATCATATTTATAAATTATAGACCCCTGAAGAACAGTAACTTATTACTATTCTACACAGTTATATAAATTATTTATAAAAATTAAATACTGTAACTTGTTTAGATCATAACTCGTTCTGTTATAGCTCCGATTCTCGAAATCCTTATGTCCTTGGATTAGTATACTAATAAAATTTATCAAAATATAATATTTTAAAAAATTTAAACTAAAACACTAGAACAGTACTTTACTATTCATAACAGTTATAAAAGTATTTTTATAGAATTAATTATATATATCTTGTAAACTACGTAACTTGTTCGTTATAATTCCGTTTTTCGAGTTCTTTATGTCCGTGGGTTCGTATTAAGGAAAATTATCAAAATATTATATTTATACAATTTATACCCCTGATGAACAGTAACTTTTACTGTTCATCACAGTTTATATAATTATTTTTATAAAGTTAATAATATATAACTTGTAAATGTCGTATCTTGTTCGTTATAATTCCGTTTTTCGAGTTCCTTACATGCTCACGATCCTTGTAAAGAGCACTATTTTTATAAAATATAAAACATAGGGTTTATATTTCGAATTCCAACAGTAGGCATTTAATTAAAATTAGGGTTTTCAATTTAAATAGTTAGTTTGTAATTATTTTTACTTAAAGACTTTGCACCATAAATTCACCAAGTATTATACCGTATATCCTACATGTATTTAGTCCTTTAAATGTCCATGTCCCTTGTCCATATGAAATCATCATATACTTTATATAACTTTAAAATAAAACTAGGTGGTGATTAACTAATGCAACAAATATGTATACAATAGAAAATAAATAAACGAGTATTGAAAACTTTAAATAGACCTTATAGGAATCAAGTAGGATGATGAACACAAGATGTAAACCCCAAACAAGCCTTCAAAACCAAAACCCTAATCAAGAAAACCCTAAATATGTTTTCTTGATAATTCCTTGTTAAACCCGAATCCAAGCTTCCCAACACCTTGAGTAGTCTTCGAAGCTTAGATGAACACTTGAATGCTTGGAATACCTTGGTTGCAAAAATAAAATGAAACCCTAAATTTTAAAAGTATGACGTGGGTTTTAGGGGCTCAAAGAGAGAGTTCTTGGTTGATTTTTCTTGTAGGAAAGTGTAAGAGGATAATGTGCACTAGTTACTTGCCTTATATAGTAACTAACCCATGGTTTAACCTTAAACTAACTCTAGTTAAGAAGTAGGGTTAAGGTACAAATGTGTAAGTGCTCTCCTCCTCCCTAGGAGGAGAGAGACACCATATGTGAGGAGGGAAGGACATTTGACAAGCCAATGTTTAGTAAGTTGGGTCCAAGGTACATAGATGTAAGGTATTTTTTGCTTCTAGGTTAGAGACATAATACATGGAATTTAAATGGATTTTTTTTCAAGGGTAAAAGCTCAATCCGGTTCTAGATATATAGTGAGAAAAAACAAATAAAATTTTGAGTATTGGTTATAAACGAAGGGTATTAGTTTAATTGTAAGATAGGTAAAGGTGCTTTCGGGTACACCGAATGTAATTATTCAAACGTAAGCGATTTACGTAACTATGCAAAAATAAATTTGAAAAGTAATAAATTATACTCCTAATAATCATATAACACTTGCTTGATGTCAACTTTAATTTGTTTGGTTTCCGTTTACATTGATCGTTGATTTTTAGTTTACGCGATTTAACTATAAGATAATAATTAAAAGTGAACGTGTAAAACTCTAAAAATAAATAATGGAATTTATTAAAGTTGAAAATAACCTGAAAATGAGAAATGTTACATTAAGCACTGCTAAACATGTATTGGAATCATACTCATGAAGTTCCTCTCTGTCAAATTGTTCTTTTAGGTGATCTATGTTATTATCAAATATATTCTTAAAGGATTGAAATTCTGCTCCAAAAAGAAACTGAAAAGCGTATTCCCCATTCTGATGAAACCAGTCTGGACGTAAACCATGAATGCATATCTGAAAATGATGAAAAATGTTGTCGAATTTCTTTTTTATTTTATTCTTTAATCGTTGTAATTCTTGTTCGTCTTTATCTAAATATGAAGATACCGTATCTTTTGATTCCATGTTTCCGATTTATCACAACGAACCCAATTAATTTTCAACACAAACTCAAAAATTCAATCCAAATTATCAATCATTCTCGAAAAATCTTCTCGCAATAAAATTCGTGATCTAAACACATGAACTCACAAAATTAAAGGGTCCCGTCCTACCGTTATATATGCTATTCACTTTCAAAATTTTCACCAGCCCACTCTTTGTTAACTTTAAAAAATACAGCCCAACAAAGATTTAAACACAATTCATGGCCCACATAACAACAACCCTAATTTGAGATAGATAAAGGACTTGATAAAAACAACACAACCCTAGTCACTTAACATATACGCCTCTTTCTTGTCTCTTCTTAGAAACACTCAACACAGACATTACAACACTAAATCAATCTTGCTGGTGTTTTCATCCTTATTTCTTCATTCAAAACACCATAAATCTTGCTTATGCTCCAAAACAATAACAGCACAAACTTAAGCCTTTACAAATGAAAACCAATCATGCTGATTTTTTTCTCACAAAAGAAGAATAAAGATTGGCTTAAGAGATTACTTATTATCAATGTAGGTTTATCATTTGGACTTATATTGTTGCGTTTTTGTACCGAACCAAAAGAAAGACATGAACGCTTATGTTCTTGATTTTTCTTGTTATGTTCGAAAATTAAACAAAGATGCTTATGATTCAAAAGAGATCTATGAGATTTTATGCCATATCGTTTTAAGATCTTCTAGGTCTAAAATGTGAGTACACGAAAAGATAACAACCTGAGAACTTTTACTTATATTTTCTATTTTTACTTTTGATATACCACAACAAAAATACATCATGCAAGACTTGACAAAAATGAGTGTTGTCGAGAATGAGTATCGAGAATGAGTATGATTATTTTCCTTTTCTTTTTGTTTTTGAAATAGATTAATACTACTCACTCTATTCTTTTCGATTCTTTGAAATAAATTTTGATAAAAACTCAGATCTGGATCATGATGAAATTGATTTGTGCGAATGGGTCTTTTTAAGAGCTTAGAATTTTCTTGAATCACACATAAGATTCAGATATCAAATATATATCTATGTACTTCTGTATGTACATAATTGATCTTTTCGAAAATGAGAACAAAATCTATGAATGCTTTAACTTTCTTTTTGTGTTGTGGAATCTTTAAGATCGGTAATGAACACAAACATGAACACATAAAAAAAAGAATGAGATCTTTTTAACTTTTATCCCTTACATCTTGAAATGAATCTTCCGAGTTTTGATACTGAGTTTGGATCGATGAGAGATCTTTGTGTAATAAGATCTTTAAGAACTTAATGACTCCCTTATTAATACACAGGACCCAAATGAGAACTCAGATCTGGATCAGATCTATACAAAACGTGGTTTTTAAAAACGTATTGACTGATTACTGAGTTTGACCATTGATCAAAAGTTAAAAATTTTACAATCAGTTATAGTTTCGAGTTTGACCAGTCAACGATTTTGTAACAAACTTTTTCTGAATTTGATATTATAACTGCTTTTTCCGAGTTTTGACTTCCGAATTTGCTTAATAAGCACAAATAAGCATATTTTGAACTAGTCTGGCCATGATTTTTATGATAAAACCGTAAGCAATCAATCTCGGTTGCATAAAACACAACCGAAATTAGCAAAATAAGCACAAAACAAGCTGATTTGACTAGATTAAACTGTTTGACTGTTTGACAAAAAATAAGCAGTTTTGACTCAAAATAAGCTCATGAAAATGAGCTGATAAACACGAAATAAGCAATTTCAATCAGATCAGCACTTAAAGAACAGAATAAGCATACGAAATAAGCAATTCTAACCAAAGTAAGCTCAAATAAGCATCTGAATAAGCTGACGAAATAAGCACCCTAAATGACACTAATCTGCTCGGTAGCTCTTATACCACTTGTTAGACTTGAATTTAGTATCCATAAAGCATAAAGGTATGTTGTTTAGGTGTTATTGTTGTGTTTATTCAAAGAGCGAAAGAAAGGAAAGTAGAAGAGAAGAGAAGAGAAGATAGGATAGAAAAGATAAGAATGAGATTAAAAGATACGTACCCCACTAACGAGGTGGTGATGGGGTAGCCAACTACAAGGAAGAGCAAGAAGCTCTTATTTCTTAGCTTTTACCTATTTGTTGGGTCTCGTGACTTTATTTACGTCACGAGCCTATCACCTAACCTATTACACAATATTATTTCTCAATTTATTACAAGACATTCATCTCAATAAGATCGTCACTTTTATCATTCCTAACACATCTCATCTAAACAAACACCAAAATACGGCTCAAACATAGAGGTATTGCACATATTTGAAACCTTTTACAACTCACACCCAAACACCCTCCTAATTTATGCTTTAAATCTCTATCCAAATGTTGGAATGATGTTCTCGCAGGTTATGATGACCCAAGAAATGTTTTGAACTACGAATGAATTAGAATTTTTTTAATCATATGTCTTAATTAGAGCAGTTAGGCTTTTCGATAGCAGGTATGTTTTAAGATAGTAATTTACTTAAATTTGTAGACCTAAGCCTCATGGGGAGCTGAGTTTTCTGAGCCAAATATACAGAGAAAAAAATAGAGATATACAAGTTAACTGCCAACAAAAATTTTAGCATCCTAAAATAAGTCTATAAGAAATCACCTGCTGGAATCCCGAATAGGGATTGTCTTTTAGTTAGATATCAGGAATATGTAGTGCATACATCAGGTTTGCAAAAAAAATCATATCATACTATAACTAAATCATATTAATGTTACATATACAAAAATTAAGTTAGTTATACGCATTATTTCTTTGAATTTAAAGAATTATAATTTCATTTAAAAACCAAAATTTTTAACCAGATAGAATTATAGCCCATTGCTTTTGACATAAGGTAACATATGTCGCAGTTCGGTCTGGGCCATCTGTTTTTTATATCAGTTCACCACCGCCCTATATGGTGATAACACTTATTCCAGAACCATCTTTAACTTCCACCTTCTCCATTCCATCTTTCATTATCAAAGGTGGGGTTTCATGTGGCTATGGTTTAAATGGCACCGCCTTATCATTCTACACTTCCTTTCCCAACCGATCAGAGCCTTTCACATGAGTTTAAAATAATGAATTGTGGTGGGAGGATCTAAAAAGATCCCTAAGATGAAAGGGATGGTGCAATCTGATTATTATGAAGATGCTGTGATGAACGTAATGGCGATAACGGTATGCTTAACTGAAACTCATATGTCCCCTGTAATTATCATATGGGTCAGTATGTTTTTGTCATGACCAAATATAAAGTTAGTTACTCATGTATCTCTAACAATCGTTTTTAAAGTAAGTTAATGATTTATTATTATCATGGTGAGATTTGTGCTGGGGAATTAAAAAAAAACTGGCACCCTGCTTAATAAAAGCTTATCACTACAAGGGTAAAAAACCACCATTTGTTTTTTTCAAGTGTAAAGATCATTCAAACAGATATGCATTAGTAAGGTCTACAATGATCTTTCAAGCTATGATGTAAGAAAAAAAGATGGATTTGATACTACCTCATTCAAAACTGTGTGATTATAGTACCAGCGAAGGGGCTAACAAGCGCTTGCGTTTCACATGGGAACAATGGTCGCATACAACGTATGCTTCAAGGTAATAAATGAAATAAAAATGACATCATAAAGGTTACATAAGTTAATGACAATTAACGACATTATTCCGTGGCCTCATCGGTATTATATTTGTGGGGGGGTGGGGGGTAAATGAAATGAAATTATGAATATTGATAAATCTTTTGTATGCATATGTAATTCTGAAATCGTGGTTCACGTTTTTACATTTGTCACAAACTCTTAGTGATGTTGGTGACTTATGCTCACTTTTACATATATTAGTTTATATGATAAAACTAAACAAGGGAAATTTTGAACTCAACATTTTTGCTTTTCATTTTTAGCCATTTTGTCCGTTGTTGGTCTTCAAAATAGATAATGCACTGCCAGTTTAGAAATTGGCAAATGATGTTGAAGAGATGAAATGAAAAGTGACAGAACGCGGGTCAAAGGTTACCAAGGTTAGTTATGTGTGTGTGGACGAGGGCAATCCAATTTCATGATTTCTAAAATTACATAATATAGACATTCAGGATGATCCTAAAGTGTTTATTTGAAAGTATTCATATAGTTACGCTTTTGAACCACCCTCCGTCTTTCTAAGGGATAGAATTACAAAGCAACAAATATGGAAATAAATGAGAGTACCACACACCCAAAACATGTAAAAGTCTGTTTGTACCTACATCATGATATAAGGTTCGCATGATGTACCATACTTGACGAATGAGAGTTAGGTTGGTCAAGTAACCAAAATGATGGAACTGAACAATATATAGGTATCTTCATTTGAAATATATATATGTAACCCTCGTTTTAATTTAGATTAATCCCATTGATATGTTGTCGATCGATTGCTGTTTGTTACCATTAACGTAGAACATTATTGCACTTGTTTATTCTTATTATTGAGTATGTGGCATAATACCTAAAGAAATGTAATAGGCATTTTCTTCTCTAAAGCTTTTGTCTTGGTGAAAGATCAGATTTCCAGTATCAAGCTTTATTTGAGAAAGCTTTATTCGAGAATTTACAGGTTGTAAGCTATTGGTAGTACTATAAATGCTTGTATCCATCTCTTCTAAGAGAACTTTAAAAGTTTAATGTATGTAATAACCCATCACAAAGGCATCAACGATTTACAAATCACTATGCAAGCAACCATTATACGCACTCTATGCGGAAAAAAATTTGACACAACCCGTGTGTAAACGTACGAGTCTACATGCCTCGTATATCTAAACTCATATGCCATGTGCATCATTTATTTGTTAATAGTTTTCTGGATTATGCCTAATAAGAATTATGTTAGACTTCTTGTGTTAAATTGCTAAATTGTTTGTGCATTGCATATAGGCATAGATAGCTATATTTAGAAATGTTACATAAAACATCTTGCAAAAACATTGTTGAGTCTAGTACCATCTTGGGCAATTAGGGATCAATATTTGTGTCAAGTATGTAGGAAAATATAGTCATAAGATCATTGTTAAAACCCATGGGACAAACACACTTTCTAAGGTCAGTGACCTTGTCTTTATACCCTATTCAGGATAGTTTGACTTCAGATAGATAAGAGCTTGTACTTATCTATTTCAAACTATTCCGCCTATTCTTCAGGCTCTTGTCTTTAGGGTCTTCTAGTTATTGGTGATCGTATAAGGTTCAATGAGTCTATTGTCACAACTTACTAAACCCATCACCTTCTTTTTTGGCTTAGGGACTTCATTCACAAAGAACCGCCTCACAGAATGGTTAAGTCTTTCTTGTAGACTTAGGTTGAACGATTAAAGGTAACTCACTAAGTGCCTATTCACTCAGTGACCTTAGAATGTTAAAGGTGTGGAAACTAGAAGGGGGGTTGAATAGTTTTTACCGTTTTAAAATTAAAACTTAGATTGTCGACTTATGTGAATTCAAGAGATATACAAAAGTGTATATGATAGCGATGGAATAAGTAAATAAACTAACAACAAAATATAAGCAAGTAAAGATAAGAATGATCAAACCGATGACACAATGATTTATAGTGGTTCGGCTATGAAGCACCTCTTCGCCCTACTCCACTCCCCAAGTACCCAACTTGAGAGTTATCTTCACTATGTCAACAAGCTCCCTTTAGGCGGAGAAAACCATACACGTCGCTTACACTTTTTCCAGTACTAAGCTAAATACCGAGTTCTAATTCGAGATAGAACCAATCTAACACACTATGTATTTTGAGGCCTAAATACTAACCTATCATACACATATGATACACACAACACACAACACAAGATATACAAGATGAATGATTATCACAAACGTGATGACACAACTAAACTAATAACACTTGAAGCTTGACGTCTTCTTGAGTGTTCTTCACTAAAGAGTGGAATGAGTTGATCACTTGTAATGGATTATGTAACAAGTATAATGATCAAAGAATATGCAAAAGATAAAATATGTATAAGAAAAATATTTGTCAAGAGTTATTTGAAATGAAGGAGTGAGGTTGGTATTTATAGGCAACCATTTGAATTTCAAATATGTCCTTGGGGAATGAAACGTGTGACCCACGGATCTACCATCCCCTGGATCTGTCTAGTTATTTGGTGGATCGTAGTCCGAAGTAGCAGGGAATAACATTTTGTCATTTTAAATGATTATCGCCCCAAATCTATAACAAATATTATATTTGTACTTAATAAAACTAGTTTTAATAGATACTTCCTTAGAACAAAATATTTCGTATCATCAACAGTAAGATTTTTCTAGATTTGGAAAGATTTGGAAAGATTGTTTCCACTTATGGTTAATCTTATTTTGTCTTACATGATTAATATAACTAGTTTATGGCAGAATTTTATAGCCACTTCAAGACTACTGATAAAATACCAAACGACCTTATTAGACTTTCTTATTGCAACTACGTCAACTCCAATGATTATGAGACTACTGTATTTTATTAAACTGTACTGTAGCACGGTTCCACCGGTCCCATCTACAGGATGGAACAGGCTATTATAAGCCTATGAAACCGGTTGTCCTGTGGCACGGATCCACTGATTCTCAGGAATCGGCTAGTGTAATCAATGGAACCGGCCTTCTGACACACGTCCTGTAGCACGGATCCTCCGGTTCTGAGAATTGTCTAGTGTAATCAATGGAACCGGCTATGTAAAACACAATCTGAATTTTTGATTGCCAAATCTTGAAAGATTATGTGAGATCTTAGTAGGTTTCCCTAAGATATGGTAGGATGATTTATGTCATCCATGATGCAAATAATAAAGTAAAAAGGTACATGTGTAAATGGTTAGTTTAAGTGATAAAGGATTAAATGATTACTTGAAACGATTTATGTTTTGTTATTGACAAAACACGAGAAGATCGTAGGATAGAAATAAACATTTTTTGCTGGTTTATTTGAATTAACAATCTCTCCCTTTTTGTTGATGACAAAACATAAGATTGTTGCAAGTAAAAATTTAAAAAAAGTGAAGTATTAAATCATGGACTTTTTACTTCCTTTCTCTCCCTTTTTGTCGAAACAAAAAGATTGGGTATCCAAGACTATAATAATTAATTTGATTCAAAGAGAATCATTTGCATATGGTATTATTGTGAGTCAATCTGAAGTGAGTAGAATGCCATAATGAGAGTTGATTTGAAGAGAATCAAAATATAATGCTCCCCCTTGACGGAGGCATCCTCTTTAAGAGATGGAATCATTAAGAGAGATGTAATGCTACAAAACAGATATGTTAGCTAAGTTAATGTAAGATCCCCTTGCTTTGAGAGTACCTACAAGACAAATGTTAGAAGCAAGAAGCAAAATTATATTACTGTAAAACCGGCAAGGACGGTTCCATCAAGGAAGGGGAACCGACTTTTATTGTCGAGGGAATCGGCTACTGTAAATAAAGTCAAATTTTGACCTTTCCAAAAAAAATGGTGAGTACAAAGAGTAATAAAACAATTTGTAGGAAGTAACCACATGCACGACACAATCAATTAATAGAGAATTTGATTCCTTGTAATAAAATAAACATCCACTTTTGATATATTAAGATCAATACAAAAATGGGTAAAACTAAGAACAAGAATCGTTTTATTCATTTCCTACACTAGCCTAATCTAAAAGTTATTTTTGTGGGCGAGTGTGTCGAGGCGCTCGAGAATGTGATTGAGGATGAACTTCATTTCATCACGAAGATCATTGATAATGACATGCGTACGTTGACAATGATCACAAAACATTTCATGAGCGAGCATGAGAAAGGGATTGTTGGGACCCAATCGCGGTAGTTGTGGTGGCATAGGTGGTTCCATGGCGGGAAGAGGCGGTGGTTGATTAGCCAAACATTCGATTGATTCGAACGAGGGTCGAGATGGAGGTAGATTAGTGGTTCTTGGAGGTAAGTCTTCGAGAGAGTCGAAGAATAGATGTACTGAGGTAGGAGGAGTAGAGAAGATTAGCTCGACTGAGTCCAAGTTTATGGCCAACGGGGAGGATTGTTTGGATGGTTGTGATGGAGCCAGTGGTGGTGAAGTCAAAGGAGGTGGAGTTGAATTTGGAGTACTTAAAAGTTCACCGGGTGAGATCCCCAGTGAGACAATGGGTGAAAGAGGTGGTGACATGATGGGACTTGGTAAAGGGCCCATTTGGTAGTCGATAGAAGGAGATAGGTTTTTATAGGGAAGAGAGGCGGACAAGGGTTGACAAAGCAACACACGCGGATACTTATTCTTGCGGTACATTTGAACTCATTGGCTGACTTCTTATCTTTGTTTGTCTTTGGCATTGTAAAAATTCTTTAGAAGGGATTGGTGAAGGGATGTTTGAGACAAGAATCCTATTTATAGAATTTAGATGAGTAAATGCTTTTACCATTATTTTGGATAAATTCTAATGATTAGATTTCCCTTAAGGTCAACTTCTAAGGCTATGATCTAAAATAGGTTGAATTTGGTAGGAAATTATAGTGTTTGATGTTTAAAATCCAGGTTTAAACTGCAGTACTGTGCAGACAGTTTTGTCGGTTCCATGTGCAGCATGGAATTGTCCTTCGGTAATGAAGGGAACTGACTTCTATAGAACTGCAGAAAACTTTTTGTTCTAGTGTGTGCCTAAATGAAAACAATGTGGAGGTGCGGTCATCTCGACTCAAAAGAAGGAAAATATAATTATGAGATAACCCAAAGCCTCCTTGGTTTGATGTTGCTATGATTGAATTTTCTCAGAAATACATATTAATCATGCATTCCTTTAGTATTCAAGAGACCTGTCATGATTCATGATAGAAAACATTTTTTCTTTGTATTAAGCAATGAGAAAGAAAATTGATGTGTGTCCTAGTTGTGAGAATTATTTTTGAAAGATGCTTTCGGGTTTTGAGTAATGAAAGAAAATCTTAATGATGAGAATGCATACATATAGTAAGTGTATAATGCGTACATATAGTAGAATGATAAAAAAATTCCTGAAAGTTTTATGTTTGAGTGCATAAATAGATTCCTAGACTCAGAAAGAAGGAGAAAAATACATACCTTTTTAGTTAATTAGGCGTTTGGTTCCATGAAACTGAGACCAAGTCTAAGAAGGTTGAAAGGTTCTCTTTTGAGAGGTTTGGTTAAGATATCGGCTATGTTGTCCTCGGAGAAGACCTTCTCAATTGAGATGTTTCCTTTTTGGATATTGTCACGAAGGAAGTGATGTCGGATCTATATATGTTTGGTATGAGAGTGGAGAACGGGGTTCTTACTTAGGTCGATTGCACCTTTATTGTCACAAAGGACGGGTATGTCATCTAATTTAATGTCATAGTCAACTAGAGCTTGTTTCATCCACACAGCTTGTTGACAAGCTTTTCTGTCGGAGACGTATTCGGATTCGGTGGTGGAAATGACAAGGCGGTTTGTTTCTTTTAGAACCACGAGGTAAGGCAACATCCCATGAATGTGCACACACTGCTTGTGCTTTTGCGATCGACATAATCTCTTGCATGACCAGAATCGGTGTAAACTATGGTCTCTACACCCGTTCCTTTGAGATACCATAAACCTAAATGAGTTGTTCCTTTAATATATCTAAAAATCCTTTTTACCGCTTTAAGGTGTGATGTTTTAGGATCTTCTTGAAAATGGGCGCATAGACAAACACTAACCATGATGTCCGGCCGACTAGTCGTTAGGTAGAGTAGGCTACCTATCATGCCACGATACTTGGTGTCGTCAACGGATTCACTGTCTTCATCGCGGGTGAGTTTCGTTTTGGATGACATAGAAGTTTTAATGGGTTTAGAATCTTCTAGATCGAACTTTTTGAGCATTTCTTTAATGTATTTGGATTGGTTGAAAAAGATGTCATCTTCTTGTTGTTTGATTTGTAAACCAAGGAAGAAGTTCAATTCACCCATCATGCTCATTTCGAACTCGTCAGGCATGATTTTAGAAAAATCATCGCAAAGGTCTTGACAAGTTGATCTAAAGATGATGTCGTCCACGTAAATTTGGACAATGATGATATGTGAATCTCTTTTTTGGTAAATAGAGTGTTATCTACCAAGCCCATGGTGTACTTATGGTCGAGGAGGAAGGTCTTGAGTCTATCGTACCAAGCTTTGGGTGCTTGTTTAAGACCATAAAGAGCCTTTTTGAGTTTGAATACATGGTTTGGTTTTTCAAAATCGACAAAGCCGGGTGGTTGGGTGACATAGACTTCTTCGCTTATAAAACCATTTAAGAATGCACTTTTGACATCCATTTGAAAGAACTTGAACTCGTGAGTACAAGCATAAGCAAGGAGGATTCTTATAGATTCTAGTATTGCTACGGGAGCACAGGTTTCATCGAAATCTATTCCTTCTTGTTGGTTGTATTCTTGTGCAACAAGTCTAGCTTTGTTTCTGGATATGACACCATTTTTATCTAATTTATTTTTAAAGACCCATTTAGTACCAATTATAGTTTGGTTATCGGGTGGAGGAACAAGACTCCAAACATCAGTTGTTACAAATTGGTTTAGTTATTCTTGCATAGCCATAGACTAACTTTCGTCTTTGATGGCTTCTTTGATGGCTTCTTTGATGGTTTTAAGTTCGATATTGAAGACAAACACAAACAAAAAGTTGCATTTGTTTAAGGACTTGAGATCTTAGAGTTCTTTTCTTCGTTCAGATTTTCCTATGTACATTTTGGGTTCGGATATCTTTAGACTCTTTGAGTTTAACAATTTCCTTTTCTTTTGTTTAATGGTCCATTTTCCTTGACGAACATATATCTTCTAATTTGGTTCCCCAAGTGATTTGACCTTCAATTATATCATCATCTACTAAAGGTGATGATTTAGGAGGTGGACTTTTGTCAAATCTCACATTTAGAGATTCTTTGACCCTCATGGAATAGACATGTGTGTTCGATCATATCCTCATTCGAGTTTAACCAAATGGTCAAATGGAAATGATATAGGGGTAAAGGATCTTCTAATCTTTCAACCAAAAGTAATAAACCAACATGGCAGCTGAAACATGCTACATGACCTGTAACTACGGAATAGACATGCATGACTCAATCACATCCTCATTCGAGTAAAACCCAAGGTTAATGATTAGGAAAGGGAAATAAGTTGTTGTTAAATAAAAATTACGAAACAAATAGACTAAGTCCAAACAGATAAGATACAAGTTGCTAGATACTTTTTTCCCGACCGTTACCATGATAAAGACACAACTATTTACACACGTCTTGATCATACATCAAAAACAACAACCTAAGTTGGCATTCCTGTAACGGTCAACTTCCCAATCATCCTATACTTTACATACTTTTACAAGACTAGTGGCGATATCTACTACTTTATACAAAACTTTACATCGTTGACTTATAAGACGTATCAACGAATAATCGATCCTTGATATAATTCCTTTGGTTTTTGCTTTGCGAAACATTAACTCCAAACTTTCCTCCTCTTTTTTATTGCGATTTTTCTAATTTTTTTATACTAACTACGAAACTCGATGTAATTTCACCATCTTCACGATCATAATAACTCTGGTTAATTCCTTCAATTTTTCTTCATTCTTTTGACGTACCAATAATTGCGATGGAACTAAAAATACATGAGTTTTGACTACTTTATACATTCCCATTTGTAATGTGCAAATTTCTTTCCAACCGTATCAAAGATAGAAAATTAACACAAGACTCAGGAAATACATACTTTACAATTTAAGAAGCTAGCAAATGATAAATGGACTTAATCTAACAGGGTAGGCTAAGGTGTAAAGGTGTAACGAAACAAACAGTTGGTGTTATTCCTAAAAGATTGGCTCTATAGGTTTTTCTAGGGGTATCTTACTCTTAAGATGAGAGTAAACAATGGGTTTATACGGGGATTTAACTAACCAGTGTAGTTAGTAAATAAAACAACATATAAATGCTTTTTGGGTGTAATCCTAAAAATTTACCAATTTAAACAATTTACTCCATCTAAATCCATAGTACTAATTATTGTGGTCCCAAATAGATATACCAAGCCAAGTTCTAAAGTCTACAACATCATCGACACACTCATATTTTTGTGGAATTTGGGTAAACATTTGGAAACGGATAAGGTTAAATCCTCATAATATCTAATAAGGGTTATTGTATGCAGGTTATGTAACTAGTAATTTCACAAAAGTATGCTTGAAAAAAAATTAAATTT